>CAKNXH010059921.1:348407-394823 GCA_932178445.1 Andricus quercusramuli | reverse complement strand
GAATTCCGAAGAGTTCATCGTGAATTCGAGAGTTTTCCAGAGAATTCATGGTGAATTCAAAGGAATAATTGGAATTTATAATGAATTGTATAGAATTCCAAATATTTAACAGTGAATTCTGAAGAATTCCGAGGAATCCATAGTGAATTTCAAATGATAATAGGATTAATGGAGAATTCCGAACAATAATTAGTGAATGACGACGATTTTATTATGAATTACAAATGATTCCTAGTGAATACAAGGTGAATTCGGAGGTGTTCATTATGATTTTCAAGGAATTTAAAATAAGTTGAATGAAATTCCACAGAATTTATAGGGAATTCTAAAGAATTCTACAAAATTCTAAAGAATTCATAGTGAATTGTGAAGAATAATCAGTGAATTACGAAGGTTCAATATTTCATTCCAAATCATTTTTAGTAAACTCAATCTAAATGCAGAAGAATTAATGGTAGATTTCAAATAATTAATAATGCATTCAATAAAATGCTCATTGACTGCTAAAGAATTTGAAAGAATTCATGGAGAATTCCGAAGAAAAATTAGTAAATTACGAATGTTGAATATTGAATTAGAAATATTTCCTTCCAGTAATTTATTAATTTAATAATTTTAAAGAATGTATAGGACAATTTTTCCGTGTACTAGCCCTGGCTCAAAGAAACTCCTCAGGGATGAATACGCAGAGAAGGGATACGTTCAGTTTCGAGAGATCTGCGATTTGAATTTATACCTCAGTGCCCCGTAATGCCCGGGGGAGGTACTGGTTTCCGAAAAGCGTGACACTAAAAGGTGAATGCTCCTAAATGTCCGGAGGACGTTCTACGTACGTTATAGGCACGGTGCCGGTGTACGTAAAACGAGCCTGCGGATAACCACGAGAATATCCCCTAAATCCATTGGATGAAAATGAGATCTACACAGCCACACGCAAGACATCTGCTAATGTTGTACCCTCCGGAAATTCCACCCTCTCTGGGAACGTTAGATAACTCACCTTGCCTTACCTACAACGCATTATTTGGCTATTAATTTGTCCTGTCAACGTTACTTCCACCTGTACTGTTCATGACGTATGACAATAGACAATTAGAACGAGAAATGGGAGATACAATAATTATTGTTCAGGACCCTTGTCAGAATTGCTTGGTTAAACCATTTCTAACTCAAAATTCTTGAAAATTAAGAAAACCAAGCATCGAGTTCTCTAAATCTTAATCAGTAAACATCTAATTAAATAAATTATTATAAAGAAGTTCAATTGATAAATCAGTCATTCTTTAATTTCATTGATTGAAAAAGTAAAATGTATTATAACAGTTCCACTTAAACTCAAAATCATAATGAACGTTATATTTTTCGTGTCGGGCTTTAAATTTCGGCCTACATATATTCTTTATGTTAGCTTCCCACACCTCCACACCTACAAGAAGTCAAAAAAATTTCAAGTGTATCGATAACAGACTTCACATTTCAAGTAAAATATTGCTTTCTCAACAAATTCGATGATTTTTTAGTGAAATAATTAAAATGTTAACTGAAAGGATGAATTTTCGTTTAAGTATAATCAATTGTTTATGAAAAAAGACAAATTTGCAACAGGATATATGAATTTAAAGCAAGCTGATAAATTTTTAATTAAAATGATGAATCCTTAACTAGAATAGTTGAATTTTAAACAGAAAAGATTAATTTTCAAGCAAATAGATGAATTCTTAACTGAAAAAGATCAATTTTCAACCGAAAATGGAATAGTTAAATTTTTAGTTCAAAAGATCAATTTTCGACCGAACTGATTAATTTATAACTAAAATGATAAACCTTTAACTGGAATAGTTGAATTTTGGACGAAAAAATGAATTTTCAAGTGAAATTATGAATTGTTAACGAGAATAATTGAATTTTCAACCAAAAAGATGAATTTTTAACGAGGGAAATACAGCAATTTTCGACTAAAAAAATTAAATTTTTAACCGTAAATTACATAGTTAAACTTTCAGATGAAAAAATGAATTTTTAAACAAAGTGATGACTTTTAAACTGAAATGATGAATCTTTAACTGGAATAGTTGAATTTTGAACCAAAAATATGAATTTTTAAATCAGAAGATTAATTTTCCACTAACTTAAATAAAAAATATCAATTTTCAACCAAAAACGGAATATTTGGCTTTTCAGATAAAACAATTAATTTTCAACCAAACTGATGAACTTTTAAATAAAATGATGGATCTTTAACTGGAATAGTAGAATTCTAACAAAACATAATTTTTGAATTAGAATTATGAATCTTCAACTGGAAAATTTTGGTGATTGTGAATTCTCATTTGTTGAAGCTCCTTCGACTTTAACGAACACATTCTCACCACGCATCTCGTGCTTTGTACTTGATTTTGTACAAAATGCGAACTTTTCTACATTATTTTTAACACTATTATATCAAATGTACATATATTACATTTATTTCTGTACCTCGGCTTGGAATTGCTTACTCAGATATTGCAAAATGAAGTACAAATTTTATTTATCATGAATGCTTTAATATTTGTCCCGTATTTTGTATTAAATTTTATTCTTAGCTGCCCTGGAAATGTATGCAATTCCAATAAATGTATATTATCACAATTCATAGTATATGCATTGGTATTAAAACAGACGTATTGTCCTGTTTTTATAATTTAAAAAAATGCGCATTCTAAAAAAAACAATTTCGTTATTAAACATTTTTTTGCAACTGGTGTCGTTTTTCCATAAATTTAATTTGTTTATTTCCAATGTTATTTTTACGATTTGCACAAAAAATACGCATCTTAGCGTAAAGTGTGATTCGAAGAAAATTTGTAGATACAATTTAGGCGAAAAATATTGCTAAATAAAAAGTTATATAGAACAAAAACTACTCATCCTGCCAGAAAATGATGAGTAACAAATTTGCAGATATTTTTGGGGTAAATAACTGTGGTCTAATTTTTTTCGTAGTTTTTTTCGTTTGTCCAAAATTTTTATTTTTTTATTTTTCATGTTGTGTTTTACGAACAAAACAAAAACTACGGGTCCTATCAAAAAGTGATTTAAAAAATGTATATATCTTTTTTCGGTGTACAATTTTTGTCTATTCACCTCTTGTTGTATCTTGCATATTTTGACCGCAAAATGGAAGTTCTGATTTTTTATTATTTTTCATATAGTGCGTTGCTTGGCTTCAAATTTTCATTTTTGTTTTCTTTTTGAATTTTGTGAGTGCTATAACACTGGTGATTTTTTTTATCGGAGAAAGTTATAAGAATAAATTGTTCGTCTATTTGAGTACATACTACGAATAGTCATACATATAATTTTTAAATCTTAAAAAAAGTGGTCTCAAAAATCTTGAAAATGCTCTAAATTTTTGAATTTTCATAAAAAATGTCTGGCTAACGGAATCTACCTTCAGTTCAGGACAGTCAAAGATTATATCAAAGGCGAATTCAATCCATCAATTCTTTCCAAAGTTATCGTGGTAATAGACCAAAAATCTACAGAAGCACAGAAAACCTATTTTTCGGGTTTTGAAGGTCTCAAAACGTGGACATTTGACAAAAACGAGTAGGGTTTGTTTTTGTATGTGTATTCTATGCAGCTATATAATATTTTTCATACTACTCGAAATAAACAAAAATTTAATTAATCGTCAGTATTTTTTATTAAATATGATGATAACGTTTATTTTTTCTTTTTGATACATCTCTCCTTGATTTTTTTCAAACGTGTCTCATGGTGTTAAGTTTCAATAAAAATATGGACTTTTATACACATGGTTTTCTTTACACGAAATTAAACTAAGACTTACACGGAACAAAATTTCTTTCTCGTGAAATCTCGGCTGTAGACAAAAGAATAAAAAAACTGATCCATCTTTCCTCGACTTACGCTATATGAAAATTCCCTGACAATTCTAGGTTTTCCAGGTAGGGTAGACACACTGTGCAAACAATGGGGAAGATTCTTTTATTTCTGATGAAAGTGGATTAAAAGCAATATTATGCACAAAAAGATGGATTGGCTGATTTTATCAGACATGTTTATCGTGTAAGTAACTTCTGGAAAGGTTGTTTGCTTCCCACAAGTCTTCGAAGAATCGACAGAAGGAGGGAACTTGAACAAAGCCGATAAATCCTCCCTACAAAATACATTGTTATAGTCAGGAGGAAAGATTTCAAAATTCCAAACAAAAATCTCATTACGAAGAGGAAACTTTGAGATGAGAAAACTTGGAATATCCGAGATCGATACACTTTCATTTAAAAAGTCTCAAGTTATAAAGCAATAAGATGCATTTCCAACTCAAAGCCGGTTTAAGTCAGAGCTCGCTACTAAACAAAATCACAATTATGCTGCAAACTTTTGCAGACAGCTGGAGACAATATTTGTTGAAGGAACTTTTATTATAACCTTTTCCATTATTAAAGGCTTCCATATAGAATATACATAGACATATTGTATATATAAGAATAAATTCAGTCGCTACCCATATATTACAACTTAAAGAGTCTCTTTCGTAAGTCGAAGCGCTTTGCGGACCACTCGTTCCTGAGGATATTCCTTTGATATTAAAAACGGATTCGTTTTCCTGAATTCAAGAACTTCTCAAGTTGTGGGTCCTTGCATTTTCTACGAGAGTATAATTCACGCAAACTGTCATCGCTGTTGAGGCAAAAAGAACAATGAGACTTTAACTAATGGTGCAAAATGCAGAATTAAAATACGGAAAAGTATATCTTTGTCAAAAGATAGAAGGTCCGTTACTCTTCGCCATTTTACGACGTAAAGTACTTTTAACGCTTTGAGCTTTCCAGTTATAGAGAAAAATCGTATATTTTTTACTTCACTTTGTCGCCTTTATAATACAGTAACTTTTCTCGAGGAAGCCATCTTTTTTATAGATCCCTTGTGGAAAAATCTTCTGGCGCTGGCCCGGCCCAGACCAGACCGTCTGGTTTCCAGTCTTGACTCTGGCCAGGCCGTATGGTCAGCCGCTAGTTATTGGCTGGCCTAGAATAGCTGATCAGCGCCAGTTTTAGGCCAAACCAGGCCTAACAGTCCGAGCTTACAAGGAGTGGATAAAAATCCATTAGGTGCGTATTTTTTCTTTCGACTTAATGGGCCTTAGTTTTTGAGATATCGAGGTTTGAGTATTTACGCTCGAGCCCGCGACTCGTCACTGTAGCCGATACATAGATAAGTGCGGGTCTGGGCTCTACAGTGGCAAGTCCAGCGCTTAAGCGTAAATATTTAAAACTCGATATCTCGAAAACTAAGGACCATTAGATCAAAAGAAAAAACACGCATTTATTGGATTTTTATGAACTTTCACCATGTAAAGTCCCAGTCGAATCGGCGATGCACATCTCACAATCTCTCCTTGTTGAAGCTTTTATTGTTCTTGGAATACTAAGCAGCGCCAGTCCTGGGGCCTGGGCCAGACCATACCTTCTAGGCTAGCCAGTCTAGTTAGAGTCAGAATTAGGCCACACCTGGTATTAGACACCAGTAAGTTTAAACGTAATATATTTTTTGTAACGCACGCACGAAATGTTCGCTTTTCGAGGCATGTATTGCGTGCGGGAAGTGACCAATTCCAAAGCCGTGGTAAAAAGCAGTTATAAAAAGACTTTTTCTAGCTGCTGCGCTTGCGCTCTTTGAGCAAGATTACTTTTTCTAGCTGCTGCGCTTGCGCACCTTCGGCCAGATTACTTTTTCTTGCTGTTGCGCTTGCGCATTTCGATTCAGATTTACTTTCCAGGACTGCCGAAATAATAACCTCACTTCATTATGATTTGACGATTGAGAGACTGATTGCGAGTAGTGAATAGTGATTGGACAAACTCGAAGTGATAAGTTACCATAAATGACTGATAAATTACCATAAATTACCGAAAATTTCAGAAATTTCTGGATACCTGAAATTTCCGAAAATTTATCAATTTTCCATAAATTTCCATATATTTCCGGAAATTTTTGAACTTTTCAAATTTTTTCCAAAAAGCTTTGGCTACCTGAAATTTCCGGTAATTTAGCAATTTTTCATGAATTACCGGAAATTTAGCAATTTTCCATAAATTTCTGGACATTTTTGGAATTTTTCCAAAAAGCTTTCGAGACCAGAAATTTCCGATAATTTAGCAACTTTTCATAAATTTCCGGAAATTTTTGAAATTTAGCATTTTCCGGAAATTTTTGGATTTTTTCCAAAAAGCTTTGGATACCTTGAATTTCTGGGAATTTTCGGTAATATACATATACACCGGAAATTTCCGGAAATTGTTGGTAATTTTACCATAAATTTCCAAAAATTACCATAAATTTCCAAAAAAATTATTCTTATTGTTTCTCAGATCGAAAATTTCCTGCATTTGTTACAAAAAATATCGTGTGCAACAGGTGCTGAAAGTAGACAGTTGCAACTCTTGTGAAGTTTACAGTACTTGCCATCGGCTCATCTTCGGGTCGTTTCCGGCTTGTCTTCGGCTCGTTTACAGCTCGCTTCCAACTCGCCTACGACTCGCCTACAACTCCCCTTCGACTCGCCTCTGGCTCGTACAGCAAACTTCACACTCGTGTGGAACTGCCTACTTTCCGCACTTGTAGCACAATATACTATTTTTAATTTATACCATTGACTTTGTGTGAATCCTCACTTGGGATGATCCCTAGAGAGATTGATCAGCAACCTGGGTCATAGCAGTGTTGAGGAACGAATATCTTATTGAAATAAATAACACGGGAATTCTAGATCAATCTAAAAATCTATATCCCCTCCCGCACATTACTCCCTTCTTCACCGAGTTAGTCACGCGTACCCCGAAAGGGAAATGACTTAATAGTATAATAATAATAATCTTCAAATTCATTCATCCACTTTATCCACATTGAAGAACTGTTTTCGCTCGCTTTTCGCGTCTTTTTTGTCTCGCGACTCTTTCTGTCATGTCAATGTGACAGTTTTTTAACTTGACATCCTACATAAATCTTTGATTTTCATGTTATTAATTATACTCACTTCATCATCTTTAAAATTTGTATAATTTGGATTTAAAATTGTATTTATGAATGTGAGATTCTAAAACAGTTTAACTTCTGAGGCCTTGAAACTAAAGCTTTTTTTGCTTCAAAAGCTTGAATTCGAGAATATTTAGTTTCAAACTTCTCAAATTTTGGACGTATCCAATTTAAAATTTCACAACTTTATAATCTTGAATTCAAATATTAAAAATATCATGAAATTTTTGCTATTGAATCGTCTCTTCTTTACTTTACTTTGTCGCTTTTATAATACAGTAACTTTTATTTTCTGAATTATTTGGTTTTAATTTTAGTCAGTTTTGAATTTAATAATTTTAGATTGAAATGTTCTAAATTGTTTGGTTTCAATTTTAAGCCTACGAAAAAGTCTAGTTTTTTGAAGTCTTTGAAATCGCAGAATATCAAATTGAAAGACTTGATAGATACACAGTTTTTAGTTTGAAGGATTTGTAATTAAACAATTTTGAATTACATTTCTCCACATTAAATTGAAATCAATTTTTCAATTTTTAAAAGTAATATTCAGAATAAAAAAAGTTTTAATATCACAATTCTTGGTGAATAACATTTTTCCAGTTAGCAGTGAAGTTCGGATTCGTTTAATCTTCAACGTCCCATAGTATAAATTTTTTCATTCCTAATGTTTCCCATTCAAACTTACTTTTTATTTTGAACTTTTTTTCAAGAAGATTCAATATTAAAGGTTTATAATTAAAAATTAATTCATTTTGAATCGTCGAAATGCTGCTGAATTTATTTTGTGATCTTAGAAAAATAAGTCCAATAAATTTTAATATCAAATAATAATTTTTTATGTTAACAATTTAAAATTGTAAATTTTCAGAAGCTTCAACTTTATAACATTTAATTCAGTTTTTGACTTTAAACTGTCTAATTTAAATCGCTTCGAATTAAAAATTATTGTAATTGAAAGGTTTATAAATTTAAATTGTTTAATTATTTAACGATTTGAATGATAAATTATACAATTGCGCTTCCTTTCTAATGAAATTGTTGAATTTTCAAAATTTTTGCCTGAAATTTTTCAATTTTGAGATCTTCTGATTATGATGTTTTTTATTTCAAATTATTCAATCATAAACGCTTTTACTTAGAAATGATACACGCTAATATTTGAAAATTTGATTGATAATTGATTCTTAAATCGCTTATATTTTTAATGTTAGCAAATAAAAATTCAAAGAGCCTATTTAAATATGTCGTTTGAAATCAAAATGGTTAATAACAACCTTTTTGCATAATAACATGTTTTTCTTAATTTCTTATCTGGGATATCTAACAAATATTCTTCGATAAGAAGCAAAATCTACTTACAGGCTACTTTTGAGAAAAAATCCATGATTCATTTAAAAGAATCAAACTTTCAATTTTTAATAGAAAAAGAAGCGAAATATGAAAAAAAAATCAAGAAAGCAAAATTGTTCATTGTAGAAATTGCAACAAAAGGAACGTATTATTATTTTTAATCTCATTTCGTTTTTTTTAAACTTGATTTTTCATGTTTAAGAGGTCAACGTTGTTTTTTTGCCATTTTATACCAGATAACAGATTAGAACAGGTAAGCTGTGACTTAAATAACCCGAGGATAGATTTTTCTTGAAGAATGTTATTGTTTATTTCTCTCTGAATAAAAAAAGGTTTTCATTGAATTGTATGGTTTTATCTGGGTTTAAAAGTCTCCAGTCATTAAATTAGACATGAACTGATCAATTATTAAGTGCATGATTGGAGATTTTTTAAATTAGAAATATCTATACATTTCGCTATAAAAATACTATTTCTATATAGCGTATATAGAAAAAAAATCTAAACATAGACAGTAATCAAAAGTAAGATTTCCCAAAAAGAAAAAACTAGCCTTGTATAATTTAAATAATTTTTTATCTGATCTAATTTTTTCGATTGTATAAAACTGTGAAAGCCCAATTTTTACCAAGTTGAAAAAAACGAAGGTGAGATTTAAAAATAGCAACTGAATCGTTTTGTAACCATTTTTCCAAGGAAAAATTTTTGTTTTAAATACTAGTTTCGGGGATTTTTAATGTGAAACACTAACATAATTTATCATTATTGTTCAAAGTTGTGAATCTTCTTTAAAATATAGTTTTTTATATTAGAAATATCAATTTCGGAAGAAATACACCAATATAATCCAAAATTGTTAAAAAGTCTAAATCTTTTTTGAAATTATAATGACGTTTGTTTAAAAATCATAAGTTTTGATGGACAACGCCAACGTAAACTAAAATTTTCAACAAATTATGAACTCCTAAAATCTAATAATGAATAATGTTAATATAACCTGAAAATATTTAAAAAATCGCAATTTTTGTTGAACTACAATGATTTTTGTTTTAAAATACCAATTGTTGATTTAAAACGCTAAAATATCCTAAAATTCGTAAAAAATTGTGATTTTTATTTGAAATATAAGTTTTTAAATTCAAAATACCAATTCCCGACAAAAAACACCAATTTCCCACAAAAAACACTAACATCAACAAAAATTGCTAAAAGATTCTAAAGTTTGTTCAAAGTATAAAAATTTTTGTTTGAAAATGCAAATTTTTTCGATGTAAAAAGTCAATGACACCTAAAATTGTGAAAAAATTATGATCTCTTTTGAAATCTGATGATTTTTTAATGCAGATTGTTGTTTATATATTTTTTGAAATCCAATTTTTTTTTAAATCAAAATACCAATCATTTCCGACGAAAAACACTAACGTAACGTAACAGAAAATTGTTCAGAATTGTAAATCTTTTTTTAAATCTAATTATTTCCGTTAAGAATAACCGATTTCCTGCGAAGAACGTTAATACAGCCTGAAACTGTTCACACAAATTGTAAATCTTTTTCGAACTATAATGATTTTGGCTTCCTCATAGAGGAAGGTTTGTAACTACTTAAATTTTCAAATCTATTTTTTTGACATACTTCGACATAATTCGACCCCAGAAACTCGAAAATGCAATTTTCAAAAAGGTTTGTATGAATGTGTGTGTATGTAGCTTTCTGCTGTTTACCATATATTGAAAACTAAAAGAGTCATGATCATGAAATTTGGACGAATTTTAGCTCCGACTGATATTCAGGTCTGATAGGAGTTTCAGTTAGATTCGAAAAATAAGATTTTCGGTAGGACATAAAAATTATCTTAAAAGATATTAAAGAATTTTTTTTCTTTTTGTAGAGAAACACCTCCTCTCTATGAGGAAGCAAATTTATTTGATACCTATTAGGAAGCAAAATGATGATAAAATGAGCACAAATAAATTCATTCCAAGTGAATAAATACACCCATGGTGAATATATCCATAGTACCTCGCAGTGGTATTGTTTTAAAATACCATTGTTTGGTGTAAAAAGCTCAAATAATCTAGAATTGTCGTTACACCACTTTTGTTAGATAGAAATAAAATGAATTTATTTCTGGTATAAGAGACAATACAATGCAAAATGCAAATATATCACATGAATTATTACATGGGAGATAAACTATTTTATTGTCGCCCATGAAAACGATTTACTGAATTTAGGTGACGCAAATTATCCTCTAAATTTCCCATATGGTGTTAACTGGTCTTCTGCATGGAATGAGACAATTAGTACAACCGCAAACCTGCATTTGATGTAATTCTCCATAACAGAGGTTGTGAAATCAGGATGTACAGCAATTCTTAGGAGCGAAATTCAAGGTCTTTTCCAGGTTTTCCAGGTCAAAAAGTCCAGTTTTTCCAGGTTTTCTTTCTTTACATAAAATAATGAAATAGCCGTTTGTTGTAGATGTAAAAAATGGGCCATTACATTTTTTAATGGCAAGCAGTTTTGAAAGAAAGCAGAACCATAAATAAATAAATCTATAATTTTTTTAATATAAGTCGTCTTTGAAATCTTTGAAATCTTTGAAATCTTTTGAAATATTTAAAATCCTTCAACTGTTTAAAATCTTTGTGAAATTTGTCGTAATTTTGATAAAATCCTTGAAATATTCGTGAAAGCTTTCTTTAATCTTTATTTGTGAAATCTTTTGTATTTGTTTGAAATCATTGAAATATTTGAAATCGTTTGCAATCTTTGAAATCTGGTGTACTGTACCCTTTTTGAAATCTTTGGAATTCTTGTATTCTGTTGAAATCTTTATGAAATTGTTAAGAAATCTTGAAAATATATATGTGAAATCTTCCTGAAATCTTTTGTATTCATTTGAAATTAATAATATATTTTTAATCTGTGTTAGATCTATTGAAATCTTAGAAATATGGTTTACTACACCCTTTTTACAGTCTTTAAAATCTTTGGAATCGTTTGAAAGTTTTACACTCTTTGCAATAGTTTGAAATCTTTGAAATCTGGTATAGACTGCTTTTTCAAATCTTCGAAATCCTTGCAATATTTATGAAATGTTCGAAATTTTTGTGAAATCTTCAAAATCTTCGTCTAATCTTTTAAAATATTTGTGAATTCTTTGAAATCTGTTGAAATATTTGGGAAATATTTCTTAAATCTTTTTTAATGGTTGGAATCACTGAATTATTCAAAATCTTTTCAAATCTACTAAAATTTTTTGAATACTTTTGAAATCGCTTCAAATCTTCGAAAAGTTTTAAAATCTTTAAAATCTGATGTACTGTACCCTTTTTAAAATATTTAAAATCCTTTAAATCCTTTAAAAGTTTTAATAGCTTTGTAAAATTGTTATTGAATATTTGAAAAGTGGTGTACACGCCTTTTTTAAATCTTTGAAATCCGTGAATTCTTCGTGAAATGTTCAAAATCCTTTTGAATATTTCAAAATCTTTGTAATATTTTGAATCCTTTCGAAATCTTCGTAAATGTTTTGTAATCTGGTGTACACTCAAAGGCCAAGCGGTGAAACCCTGGGAAAATCCGTTATATGACCATAGCTCATTCTACTTCTGAAACAGAATTACCATCGAAATTTTCAACTAATAATTTTTATAATTTGTAAGTTGAATATCACAAAAAAATGTATACTTTAACACTCTATATTAGCGGAGATGAAATTAAAAACTTATAGAATTAGTTACAATATTAAAGTCAGTTCATTGCAATCTATAAAATAATTGTCAAAGCCTACGAAAAAATCCTAGAAAACTCTTTGTTTATTATGTAATGAGTAAAAGATAAATTATATGTTAATAAATAAAAAACTTTTAAGTAGCAATATTTCTTCTAAACGAGATATTTCTTTTATAATGGAGTAAAAGATTTAAATTACTTTTCGCATTTCAATAAAATAGCTGTTTTGAAGAAAAAAATTCATTCAAGGTTCTCTTGAAAAATTCAAGGGGATTTCCAGGTTATCAGGGTTCAAACAAAATTTAAGGCGAATTCCAGGTTTTCGATGTGGCTGGATACGTTGGACATAATCTTGATATTTTGTACATGCTATGAATAAGATCGTATTTCAACCTTTTAATATTTCATCCTACTTTTTATAACTATATCCGTATTTTTTTTTTAACTTCACTAATAGCCCGGGGAAATAAAACTTAAAATTGATATTTAGAAGAGTAATAGGAACGTATAATTGAAGGGTTGCAGTACAGAACTATATAGCCAACAAAATCGAAATTAAACAGGAGAGAGAAATAACATTCTGTAAAATCGGAATCACCATTCAAAGATAAATCAAAGTTCACTCTCGAGCTGAAGTGGGTTTGAATTAAGATAAAAAAGAATGATTACAAAAAATTATTCTGTTTCGAAAAATAGAATGTGGAACTTCACATCTCAAAGTGACAGAAACCTCAAATTGGAACAGGCTCACTTGCGGTTCACGATAAGGGTGCAATTTTTCAGCTTAAGCAAAAAATAAAAACTTGCACCCGAGATATTTAGTTGCTGAATTGGGGAAAAATAAGTTTGACTATTTGGATAGCGACTAAAAATATATATTTTTTTATTTGAAAAATTAGTAGAAACATGGTCCGAAAATATGGGAAGGCTGAATAAGAATAAAAAAGTTTTCATAAAAAAAAATTTTTCATACAAAAAAATTAATCTGTTCCGGAAAAATAAAGATTTAGGGTGACGGTGTGGCACTGTAGCAGACGATTTATCGCTAGAAGGTCTATAAAAAAAGTATATGTTTCTTTATAAATAAACTATAATAATTTTAAGAAATATCGTTTCTGGTCGTAAGGCAAAAAGTTAAGTGAAAAAACCGTATGAAAGTGGCTTTTTGTAGAATTGGTACTTTGGTGCTGAAAAAAGTGGCAAATCGTCTTATTCAAGGGCTTTTCCTTCGAAAAAGAAGTATTTTATTACTTTACTGTACTTAATAACCTTTAGGAAAACGAATATGGTCAAAAAAGGTTCAAAAACAAGGTAAGAGGTTAGGCAATTAAAAGTAAGAAGAAGATCGGAGACCAGTACAGAGAGTCAGTTATCTGGTTTTGAATTACAAATATTTGTATTAGTACATTAAAAATGAGATTTCCAAAAACTCGTCCCAATACAACATGTATTCGATCTTTTTTAGAATTTGTTATGCAAAAAGCCCATTTTTCGGCAAAAAGGTTGATTATCTAGTTCTGTAATGTAACCCTTCAATTGACATTCGTGAAAATAAATAAAATTGAAACACAACCAAAAACGTTTGTATTGCGTTCTGGGTGTGAAAGGTAAGCTCTAACTTTCGTGAAATAACTTTTGGATAACCACTGCCGTAATGCAGTTTCCAACAACGAGATTCAAGCAGAACTGTTCAAACCTTTTGGCTGCGAGTGCAAATTTCACATATCTACTAAACTCCTACCACTAACAACTACTAATTGTTTCAGAAATTCCTGTTTTTGCTACTAAATCTCCATTTTCCAACATTTATGTTTTTTTCAACAAAAAATCAACAGAATATTTTGTACTAATAAGTATATCTAATTTTCGGGGCAGCAGTGATTCTATAAAATTGAAGCAGGCGTGGATCCAGAGAAGTTAATTGGACAAATGTGACAAGGAGATTGGTAAGACATTTCTAGGTTATTCTACGAAAAAATAAGCCTATTGATGCAAAAGTGGCCAAAATACACATGAGCTTATGAAAATTGCTTATATATTATACAATCAACTGTTCTTGTCCATTGGCAAATCATCATAGCGGACAGTTATTGGCAATACATTTGCAGGTGATTTCGCTAAGAAAATGGTGCCTATTCTTGGAAAAATGATGAAAATGTGTATTTATTCATCAAATTTGTTTAAATAATTAATATTTTCTATCCATTGGAATGAAGTTACAGCTAGGAATCACTGGTAATACATTTAAACTTAGTTCCGCGAAAAAATTGGGCCTATTCGTGGAATAATGTTGAAAATAAAAAACTGTTAATAAATATTGTTTAAATAATTGACAGTCCCAGGTGAAAAAATTGATATATAGTTTATATATAGTGGACAGGACGATGACATTGTTCTTTCGTTTTATACATTTTTCTGTACAAAACAAAAGAAAAATATCACTGTTTAATCCACTATATACAAATTGTATGTATATAACGTTTTCACCTGGGGCTGTTGCTAGTTTGCAAGAAAAAATTACGCAAGCAGTCATTGCGACAACATTTTTGGTTAATTTTGCAAAAATAATTAAGCCAACTCATTTTGGCATCCGAAAAATGTGTCTTCGTTTACAAAAATTGTTTAATTAATTGTCATACAGCAACTATTCTCAACTAATCTTAATTAGGCATTAATTTATCTTATATTTTATATGAAAACTATAAATTTCAAACAACTAATCATTGCGAATTACGAGAAAATGGCTTTTATTCATTCATTTGTTCAAAACATTATGAAGAATTTTTCTTCTCACTCTAACCTACTGGAAATTATTGCTAGATAGTGATTACAATGAATTAACGTCTTCTGCAGTTAATTTGAAGATCTTGCAAAAACTTGAATCTGAAAAGTTAGGGAAAAAATATGTTTTAATTTGTTGTTAAACAAAAAATTTGTTTGTTTGTTGAAGTGAACTTTGTGTACCGACTCGTTCTATCTGGAAGCCTTACGGTAAAAAAAACAACTTCAAAATATATTGAAAACTTGGCTTGTAGATAGAATTTTGTCCACGAAAAGTGTTTTTGGCCACAATGTGCGGAAATTTTATATTCATAGATAGCTATGACTAATTAAATTGAAAATTGCTAACCAATTTTATACTAGCTATCATGATACGAGCGATAAATTTATTATTAGCAGTCAAATTCTCAATATAAATGTTTAAGAGTGCCCTCTGCAGATGAAAACAAGTTTCCGGGTTTTCCGGTACCAAACATTTTGTCAAGTCATAAAAATTCAAAATTTTAATCTTTCATATCTGAAAAATTGTTCACTTCAAATTTTCAATACTTAACTACGAAATAAAAGCACTTTAAACTTGAGAAGTCTTTTAAAATTAGAGTAATTACCATATTTTAGCATTTGATCAGAATTTTTTTTAACGTAGGGTTCTTTTTTCTTGCCTGAAAAAAGCCTAGTTTCTGTCTTTTACATATCTTCAGATTCAAAAAACTGAACATGTTATTCTCACCAACTGACCCAAGAAAAGGCTTGCAGACTGGCCCTAAAAGCCGGCCTACCTACTTTTTTGAAGGAATTTGAAAAATTTGAAGAACTTCCAGGGACTTGAGAGGATCTTAACAGCTTGCATCGGAACTCATAGAATTTTCAAGATTTTAATCATTGTATAGAATTTTCAAAGTCAACGGCGATACCACGCTGAAAACACCAGTTCCCGTTAGATCACTGAAGTTAAGCAGTGTTGGGCGCGGTTAGTACTTGGATGGGTGACCGTTCGGGGAATACTGCGTGTTGTTGACCCGTCGTGGGTGTGGTGGACCCACACTGGTAGTATTTATCCACCTAGAAACACTACCCGAATCGGGTAGTGAGGCAATGAACTTTCGAGTTCGGAATGCTAATCCATTTATTTATTTATTTATAGAATTTTCAAAGCTTTTAAACGTTTTAAGGAAATGTAGAAGATTCTAATGATTTTACGGCAGTACAAGGGGTTGTACAAGAGTTAATTAAAGAATTTAATATTATTTCAAAGATTTTAAGGTATTTTCAGAGAGTAAAGTAAAATTTACGGGATTGTGAAGAATTTCCCAATCTTCATAACGATTTTGAAAGATTTCATAAGACTTGAAATGTTTTAGGGTATTTTTAATGATTTCAAGGGACTACATACAATTTTAAAGATTGTAAAGGAGTTTTATGGGATGATTTTAGGTGATTTGTAACGGATTCCAATAGATATAAAAAAATTCTGAGCATTTTATAATATTTCTATAAACTGTAAAGAATTTCAAAAAATGGAGGGATTTTGTAGGATTTTAATGATTTGAAGATAATTAAAAATATTTCTGTTGATATCCGGTTTTAAATAACTTCTTAAAATTTCGAGAAATTAAAAAGAATTTCATAGGATTTATGAGATTAAGACTCTGAAAAAGAATCCAAGGGATTTAAGAGGATTTCCAAAATTTAAAAACATTTTTAAGGATTTGGAAGGTATTTTATCAAATTTTCGAGGATTTCAGTAATTTTAATCTCTTAGAGCTTCAAATATTTCCATATATTTCGAGGAATATCATCAGATTTAATGAAATTTCACGGCTTTTGAACGAATTGAATAATATTTCAATGGTTTTTAAAGAATTTATTAACAAGAATTGAGGGATTAGAAAAGATTTCAAGAATTTAAAAGGTATTTAAGGGATTTAAAAGATTTTAGTTGTTGCAAATTGATCTTTTTTCATTGAAAATTCAACTGCGTAGGTAAAAGTTGAACTACTTTGTTGCAAATCAGTTTTTTTTAATGAAGGTTTATCTGTTTGTTTGAAAAATTAACAACTTTGTTGAAACAAATTTTTGTTACTGAAAATTTATATTTTTGGTTTGAAAATTCAATTTTTGTATGGAAAATTTGTCTTTTGGCTCAAAGGTTCAACATTTTAAATAAAAAATTTGTTCTTTCATGGCTAAAAAACCTTTATTTGTTGAAAATTCGTCTTTTTGGTTTCAAAATTAATTTTATGGAAGAAAATTTTATCTCCTTTCATTGAAATATCAAATATTACACTTCTATTCAATAATTTCAAATATTTATACTTGCATAAATATCTCTTACCATTATATTTTGATTCATCTTTTCAGGTTGAAAATTAAATTATTGTGTTGAAAATGTAATTACTTTGTTGAAAATTAAAGTATTTTGTTAAAAAGTCATTTTTTATGGTAGAAAAATAATTTTTTTGTTCAAAATGAATATACAATTTTTGAAAATTAACGGTCAGCGAAAATGAAAAATTGGTCAAGGAAAAATCAGGGAATTTTGACAATGTAGTTTTTGGTCAACCTGCTTGATTCTACCAGCATTAACTAGCAAAACATAAAATTCAATCCATCTTTATGGCTTCCCAATATTTTGTTCGACAATGTGGAATATAACTTCAAAGTTAATTAACAATTTACATTTTATATGTATGAGAATCAGCCGTCAAGCATGAAATCTACCAAATCCCATAAAATTTTACATAAAACTACATTATATTATTGTTAAAATGCACTCATTTAATTGAAATTTCACCCTATTAAAAATTTAATAAATAATTCATAAATGAACAGTTACGTTCGTTTGGGTCGGATTGGGTTCTTAGTTTATTTGATTTGAATGATTTGGTCGAGCCACTTACATTTGTTCGGTCTGGATTAATTGTGTTGCTTACGATTCTTTCAGTTTGATTTGTTTATGGAGTTCATTTTATTCTGTTCTGGTAGTTGCGTGCAATTGGGTTCGTCGTGTTGGTTGTGTTTGTTTGGGTTAGCGTTATTGGTTACGTTCGTTTGGGTTGATCTGGTTGTCCTGGATAGGTTTGCTTGGATTAGTTTGGATGTGTTAAGTAACAATTTTAATCAAACCCAAACGAACGTAACTAGCAATACTAACCCAAGCGAATGCAACCAACACGAGTAACTCAAATGCACGCAACCAACACAACAAAATCAAATGAAAGCGATCAACAAAGCGAACCGAAATGATCGTAAGCAAAACAGGCAATCCAGTCCGAACGAACGTAAGTAGCACAACCAAACCATCCAAATCAAATAAATTAAGAACCTAATCCAACCCAAGCGAACGTAACTAGGAAACCAAATCCAACCCAAGCGAACGTAACTAGGAAACCAAATCCAACCCAAACGAACGTCAGCAACTTAACGAACCCAAGCAAACCAGCATGTACTAACCAACCCAAACAAACGCACCGTTTGCCTTTTTTATCTTTAGTTTGGAAGCGCATTCCTTGAACAGTCAATTGTCATTTTTCGCCAATACAGCGCCATCTAGCGCGAATCGAAAAAATATTTTAAATAAAACTTGCGTATTTTTTTATGTAGAATCTGAATCTGCAATAAAAAAATATAGGTTCCCATTGGCAATTTGGAGGTTAACCCCTCCCGCCCCCATGGGGTGGGATGTGGAGTACATTTTTGACGGGTCCCTTTTACCCCTCGGAAATAAAAAGGTTTTATTACAGACATTTGTTTCGTTAGATGCATATGTCACGAGATATTTCAATGTCTCAAGAGGAAAGAAACACCCTGTATATTAATAAAGTTTGGGTAGTCTAACCTTTGATTGATGCGAGATGTTGATATTTTTAGCACTGTTATTTTTTACGAATCATTGTATATTCATTTATTTATATATGTGATAAACTAGAGACATTGGGCGATCTATTAAGCCCAAGATAGTTGTAAAAATACAATTATTAAGCCTTTGATGACTTTGTCAAAATTATTGTAGCGATTAACCCCGGAATAGCGATTCGCACCGGTTCTCAGTGGGAGAAATCGGGATAATTCTTGACCGACATCAATGTTTTTTTAATGCTCAGGATTAAATTCTGCAGCATGAGCTCAGGCCCCATTTTTTCATTTTACTCTGTGGAATTTATTACTTAAACAAATAGAACATCCAAATTGGACATTTTATGAATATTACTTTTTTCTCAGAAGAAAAAACTCAAGGAAAATCGCTACCTATCATAATAGTAGTATTTAGAATGGGAAATAACCATTAGTTAACAATTACCATTATTATAAATATTCTAATAAATTGTACTTTTTTCAAAGTAATGTTCCTCTCATCAAACAACTTTTAAATTGATTCTAAATTATGATAAATAGCTGCAGGAGAATATGAATGTTTATCATTTGTATTTCGAATAACAAAGTCATTTGTAACTCTTTAAAATTGTAGAACTTTGAATTGCAAATCTCACAGATCGGAGAGTTTTTAATTTTGAAAATTCACAATTAAAGAGAATAAAGTTTTAAGTTTAAGAATTCAAAATTTGGTAATTTTGATACTCTGAATTCAAAACTTCTATAATCAATAAGATTTACCATTGAAAACTCGTCTCTTGATTTTCAAAATGACTAAATTGGAAAAAAAATTAAGGAAGATGTCCCCGTAATCGTGAGTTTGGAGGTGTAAATGCCATGGGTAAAAAAATTCTTTTGTATAAACAAATAAATATTGTAGCGTTTTCCTCCGGAAAAAATTATTTTCTCTAGTAAACCATGCTGCAGCTATCTCAGTGGTTATATTTCATCAAGAAAGTGTGGCACGAAGTAGCAATTGTTATCGTTATTAACAATATTTTAAATAAACAATCATCTACATATAGCAAGTTAAAGTTTGAATAAGCGGTTTTTTTGTATTGATTATATATAATAAATATAATTATGGAATAATAATAGAAAATTGTAACTTTTATAAACTTTTGAAGATTATGAATTTGTATGTTACTATTTTTTACAATATATTCAAATTTAATAATAATTCAAATCTGTTTTTCGTGCTAGTTGCTCGATTAATATTTTGTTTCACAAGAATATCTCCACATAAGTATAACTGGTGAAAAACATCTCATTTCCATAGCAAAATAATTCATCCTTAATATTTTATTGATGAAAGTTACAGTTTTTAATTACTGCTGATTCAGAATATTGTCAATAACAATAAAAATTGCGATTTGGTGCCTCAATTTCTTGATAAAATATAACCACTGAGATAGCTGCAACATGATTTAGCAGGAAAAATAATTTTTTCCTGATGGAAGAACCTAAACTTTTTTATTTGTTCATGATATTGTTATTAAGGATACAAATATTCAACATTCATATTTTTCTGCATCTATTTATCATAATTTGGGATCAATTTAAAAGATGTTTGACAAGGAAAATATCACTTCGAAAAAAAATACTATTTGTCTATTAGAGTATTTAAAATAATGATAATTGTTAACTAATGGTTATTTTCAACTCTGAATACTACTCCCACTAGATTCTTAAGCATTTTCAAACAAGATAAAATTTTTTGGTTTGGTTTAAATCTTAAACTGAATATTTGTGTTCCTGATTTGTATCTGAAATAATTCTGATGTATAGCGACTTCTCTTAAGTCTTTCCTTCAGAGACAAAAAATCATATTCGTAAAATATACAATTTTTACGTTCTATTTATTTGAATAATAGATTACACATAAAGAAATGGAATGATCGGGCCTGAAGTCGTTCTGCAGGAAATAATTTTAAGCATTAAAAAAAAACATTAAAATCGATTAAGAATTGTAGACTGTGGTGGATTATGAGCAGTGAATTCCAAACTCCTCCCAATGTGCGGTTGACGGTATTTAAAAAGATTCCAAGGGATTTTTATAGGATTTTAACGGCTTTCAAGGTATTACGATAATTTTCCAGGATTTTAGAAAATATCAAATATCATGGAATTAATAGGATTTCCAAGATTTAAAGGATAGAAACCCTTATAGTTTCGGTCGGGTGTCCGTCCGTCCAAAATGTGGGTTGGAAAAATTAAGAGAGGGAGTAGGTGAAGTGAGGGGAAATTATGGGAATGGAAGTAGGGGAAGTAGTGGCAGTTAGTGTAAGTAAGGGGAAGTAGGGGACATGATGAGAAATGATGCAGAGAAGGGGGGAGGAAGTGTTGGCGTGGTTAGGGCAGTAGAGGAAGAGGAGTGTTAGCTGGGGAAACGAGGATAGGGGAAAGTAGTGGATGATGAAGTTGGGGACGGGGAAAAAGTTAGGGTTTAAATTATGAGAGGGGGGGATTATGAGAGGGGAGGGGGGAGTTAGAGCCTACTTTAGACTACTTTTTTAAAGTTTAAAACGTTTTTCTGTATAACAGGCACAAAGAATAGTAAATTTTCTACTAACACGTTACTTCCGAATACTGGTAATTTATTCAATATTGAAAAAATTTGATTTACGTTTTATTTACATTTATATCTGAATTTCAAAATAAGGTACACCTCAATTTTAGTATTTACTTTTCGTTTTGGATGCAAAAAAAAACAGTTTGCGTAATTTATGCCTTTCGCATGTAAATACGAAAATGGGAATACTGATGAGGGGGAAATTTTCTTGCAGGCGTGACTAATGAGAAAATGGCAGAATCGACAATTTTACGTCACTGCAAATGATTACTTCTACAACGATATTTCGATCGCGAATTTCAATTAAGAAGTCTTTGAAGAACGGGCGTTCTAATTTGCACGAAAAAGGATTTCAGTGCTGCAGCGAAATCCTACCTCAACGTTGGATGTGCGATAACTGCGAGCTAAGAATATATAAGATCGCCAGTGGAATTGCGGAACTTTGGCAAGACTTGTTACTGACTAATTTTATGCGACGCAATGAGAATATGACATATGATCTACTTTAGCGAGCAAAAAATCAGTGTTTTTGTTAAAATCACACATAATGTATCTTTAATGCTTTCATTTTTAAACACACAGTACTTGAACTGTAATTTAATGAAAATAATAATTAAATAAAGCAGAAGTTAAATTAATAATAATAATCTTCAAATTCATTAATTTACTTGGTCTACATTGAAGCTCTTACGTTTCTGCTTATATTTTATCTTATAAAACTCTGTTTCCACTTCAAGCTGTTTTAATTGAATGGAAATTCTTCAGTTTGTATTGGAATATTTAATTCTTTATATACGGAAACATATGTTACATAATATGTGAATCAATTGAAGCTAATTATACATAAGTCTCATTTTGAGAATTTACAGTTTTAAATCTTCAAAATTAAATTATTTGTAATTTTTAATGTTTAATTAACAAAATTGAATAATAACAAAAAAGGCATATATATGAAATATTAAATGGTTTTCAATTGCGAAAATTCTAAATGGAAGAATTGGAAATCGTTAAAATTGAAGAATTTTAAATTTATGAATCTTCAAAATTGAACTATTCAAAAAAAAAAATTGTAATTTCGTTGCTTTATGTTCGAAATCTCTTCAATTTGTAAGATTTAGGATTTAAAACTTGACTTTTCATCTTCACAATCATACAAATTTAAGAATTTTAATTTTTGTATCTTGAAAATTGAAGATATGTCACTTGTAACTTTTCAAAATTCTAGAACTATGAATTGCAAATCCTACAAATTGAAGAGTTTTCAATTTTTAATATTTACAATTAAGAAGAAGAAAGTTGTAAGTTTAAAAATGTCAAAATTCTGTAATTTTGATACTCTGCATTCAAAATTTCTTCAATATGGAAGATTTACCATTGGAAACTCGTCTTTCGATTATTTTAAATCACTAAATTAGAAAAAAAATTATTTATACAATTATCGATCTTCAAAATTTAAGTGGTTTCAATTTTAAATCTTCAAAATTGAACTATTGCAAAAAAAACGTTTAAAATTACGTACATTCTAAATATAAATCTTGAAAATTAAATAATTTGCAATTGTTGCAATTTTATATTTTTTAAATTCAAGAATTTTGAATTATAAGTCTTCAAAATTCTAGAATTTTGAATTGTAAGTCTTCCAAATTCTAGAATTTTGAATTGTAAATATCTTATTCTTTATATAAGGAAGCATATGTTACATAATATGTATGCTAATCGAAATTAATTATAAGTTTCAAATTTAAACTAAAAAGTTTTAAATCTTCTAAATTAAATGATTTTTAAATTTAAATTTTCATAACTTAACTATTTCAAGAAAGGCACTCAAAGGTGCAATATTTTCTATTATAAATGCATACATTAAATATTAAAGAGTCGGCAATTGCAAATATTCTAAATTGAAGCATTTTGAATTGCTAAATGTTAAAATTGAAGAATTTCAAATTTATGAATCTTCAAAATTGAACTGTCCAACATAAGTTCTGTAATTTCGATGCTTTATGTTCGAAATCTCTTCAATTTGAAAGATTTAGAATTGAAAACTTGCCTTTTCATATTCAAAATCGTACAAATTTAAGATTTTAATTTTTGTATCTTCAAAATTGAAGAGATGTCACTTGTCTTTTTTCAAAATTCTAAAACTATGAATTGCAAATCTTACAAATTGAAGAGTTTTTAATTATGAAAATTCACAATTAAGAAGCAGAAAGTTTTAAGTTTTACCATACAAAATTCTGTAATTTTCATACTCTGCATTCGAAATTTCTTCTATTTGTAAGATTTAGAATGGAACACATGACTTTTGATCTTCAAAATCACCTAAATTTAAGAACTTTTATTAACACATCTTCACAATTCAAGAGCTTTTAATTGTAAATCTTCAAAATTAAATTATAAACAAAAAAAAAAAACCTTCAAAATTACCTCGAAAATTACACCATTTTAAATTATGAACATTACAAACTGAAGTTTCTTCAATTGAATATCTTCAAGATAGACCTAATTTGAAAAGATATTAAAATTTGATGAGTTTAAAATGCAAAAATGCAAAATTGAGCAAGTAGGCGAATTTTAAATTCTGCTATCCAAAGGTTAAGCCTAGTAAGTGACATTTTCCATAGAGGTTATTTTCCCATGCAAGTATGCCTGAAAACAGTCACAATGGAATATGTCACTTACTAGGGTTTTCCGTTGGACACCAGAATAATGAATCACTGTTAAAAATGAAAGAAATCAGTTAAAATAAAAATTCTAGAATGTCTTCTAAGAAAATTTTATTACGATATAAAATCCAACATTAATTTATTCATTCTTCATCCCTTTGCTTCTATTTCCTGCTGGGATAAAATCTTATATTCAAGCCGATTAAAAATAAATTTGAAATTAAAATTGAAAATGAATTTGAAATTAAGATTGTATAAAAACTAATTTATTAATCATATTTCATAATACTTCATATTTAAGCATATATTTCAATTTGATAACTAGGCAATCAAAATAAGAAACTTATAATAAACGCGGGTAGCGAGCTTTTTTCCTGTAGTAATTAAATGAAGCAGGAGTAAAATAATAAATAAACTTATGTAAGATAGTTAATTGCTATTTAGTTTACGTAAGAATATAGGAAACTCTAGTTCCATTTAAGTGATTTTGAGGCTGATTATTATCGGCTTCAACAATAGTGTCAATATTGCCTGCCCTAATTACATTTAGACAAAGACCTCAAATTCGCTTTGTATGACATTTCCTCAGATATTCAATCAAAGATTATTACTTTTATTATTACTTTATTTTATTATTATTATTATGATTACAATTTGTTTTTTACAAACTTTCCTCGATTATTATAAACTATCAAAATTATTTCAGACAATTAAAAATGTTTATTTATTACAGAAGGTGTTGTATTTCTGACGATCAATAGCGCCTGTGTTTTTAATAAATCAGTACCTACTAGGGTACGCAATAATGAATTTGAATTTTCAAATTTTGCTAATGCTGCCCCCTAAATGTCTTCCTTTTTGAGAAAAAATACTGAAATATATTTTATTTTATTTTTAAACAATATTTTTCAGTGGTTCCGTTAGGCCATTTTCAACGTGGAAATAAATGTTCTTAGTTTTGAATTTTTGAAAAATACCAATTAAAGACTGGGCAATTATTTTACACCTAGACAGTATTCCTTATTCATTAAGGAATGAGCCCTACATTTTATTGAATGAATGAAAAATTTTCAAGATATTATTGCGCTTGCAACACGAACATGTGTAATTTCTTTGAAATTAATGGTCTGAAATGGCCCGTAAACATTTTTTCCTGGAATAATATGTACAGAATTTATTTTTCAATATAAAAAGAACATTCTCTTAAAAATATTCATGTCGGGTGACAGAAAAAACCTTTAATTTCGAAATACACAACGAACACACATTTTTTATAGTTTAAAGATTCTAAAAGATTTTAAAGATTTTAACCTGTATTTTGTGACTAAAATGAAGTAAAAGTGACTAATGTGGATTAATAATTTAACTAATTTCCTTTTCAATTCAATAGAATTCGATGAAATTTATGGGAATTCCAAGTGATCTTGAACGCATTCAAGACAAATTTATAAGAATCTAGAATGAATTTAAAACAATTGAAGTCAAATTCAAATGAATTGGAAAAAAATCCAAAAAATTCCATTGATTTCAATGAAATTTGAGTAAATTCGGGAGAATTCAAGGGAATTCAAGAGACGAATAAAATTTATAAGAATCTGAGTGAATTGAACGGAAAAAAATAAAAGCAATAAATTAAATGAAACTCGAGTGAAATTAGATGCATATATCAGAAATAAGAAGAATTCGATGAAATTCATAAAGATTCAAGTGAATTGAAAACAATTCTAAAATATTAACAAGAGTCATTGAATTCATCAAGTTTGAGATGAATTTAGAAAAATCCAAGGAAATTAAAAAGACTTTAATGAAATGCCTAAGAATTCAAGGTGAGATTTAAATACTTTATGATGAATCAAAATAAGCTTTGAAAAATCGATTCAATTTAGTAAAATTGCATGAATTCAGAAGAATTCATGCGAATTTCAAAATTTCTTTAAATAAACTAATGATAATACAAGGTGAATTCCAATCGAATTTAAGTGAATTCTAAAAAATACAAACGACATTTAAAAAATCAAACGAATTGCAAGAAATTAAAAATAGTTAATTGATTTCCTTAAAACTGGAGTGAATTTAGAAGAAATTAAGGTTAGCTTAAAAGTCTTATGGGTGAATTGGAAAAATTGAGAAACAAAAAAAATCATTAGATTGAGTGGATTTCAAGAAAATTTCAAGAAATTCAGGGTGAACACAAAACAATTCAAAGAAATTGAATAGAATGCAAAGAAGACTAAAGTGATAATTAATTAATTGTGATGAAATTACAAATTTCCGAAATCTAAGTTCGATAGAATCTTTAACATTAAAATGTATAGCAGTATTTTTTACCAAAGGGGGAAAAGTACTTTCAATTCAATTTTATTACTCACATGTACATCCTTTTTGTACATTGACGTATAGGGAATCTGACCTTACTAAATGTAACTAAATTCTCCATTCCAAAGGAGATCGACAGGCACTAATCCTTCAACTTAATTCCAGTTATCCCAAGTATCCCAACTCTCAATAAACCTCCAGGTAATACCGTAGGTACTTAATCCCGCGGAGTCCCTAAATCCCATACTGTCTGCAGTCGAATTTTTCGAAAGCTCTCGCATCCGCCTGAACATTTTGTCAAAGAAGTGGAAAACTGCAAAAAACCAAACCTCCTGAAAAACAGCCGGTTACCGACAGACGTGTTTGAATGAAGACATTCGATAGCATCGAGTACCCTCATCCATCCTCGGCTTCTAACTTCCTGCTCGAAAATAATAATTAAACGCAGTGAAAACACGACCAAGCGACAATGCGTTAGGGTCACCCATCCAAGCGCTAACCGCGCCAGTGAAAAATCTTTATTTAGGATTGCAAAACATTGACTAACTGTTGGAAATGTCAATCAATATATAGAAACTCAGTTCGCGAAATTGATTAGCTGTAAGAACAGTTTGCCTATTATTGGGTTGATAGATTGATTTTCGAGAGACGTTGGCCTTTTCATCCTTCGATCACTTATCTCGGCCATCGTTGTTGATATCAGTTTCGGTTAATTGCATCCTGAATGCGATGAAATTTCATAGTATATGCTGTACTCCATCCAGTCTCAAAGCTGCTTAATAGGACAAGCACTCGCTCAGCATACAGCAAAATCAAATAATTAAAATCTAGGAAACAGTTATTAACACTCAGTCCTTCACTATTCGAAAGTAACTTAATTTATCAAAAATTATAGTAGGCGTTATTTGAAGATATATGACGATTAGAGACCGTTTGTAAATGTTAATTTTTATATTTTATAGTGCTCACAAAAAGCGCCTTACTTTAATAAATCAATGAATAAAAACAAGTTAATTTTCGTCATTTTACTAAATACTTCAATAACGATTTAGAAATAATATGATTCATCATATTGTTTAAAAGAGAATAAATTTTCTCCTTAACAAAAAGGGAAATATTACAAAGCTTATTCAAATGGATTATTACCAATCTTTTTTAATAATAGAATTTTTATGAATGATAACTTATTTTCTTGAGAAAAAAATTCTCTAAAACTTTACCTTATCTGATTATTATTAATGAATGAATTATTAGCAAATATAGTTATTTCCTGGGGAGATTATGATATCCATGGTATAGTGAGTTCAGTGACACCCAACCCCCAGCCACACTCTCCCCCATTTCCAGGGAGTTCCCCTGTTTTTTATATCTCTTCTCGGGGCTAGTGTGAGTTTGGATACCCCCAGTCACATTCTCCCCCATTTCTAGGGGTTCCCTCTATTTTTTATATCCCTTTTCGGGGGAAGGGTAAGTTCGGTGATAACCACCCCTCAGTCACATTTATTTAAAAAATAATATATCGAGATTTAATTGAGTTATCGATTTAAAAGTATTTGATTTGTTCTTGTAGGAAATCCTGTAGGATTTCGCATTCAAACTTTGTCGACACGGATATCATAATATTGCCTATTTCTTTACAAGTTTTGTCATACATTATTTTTTGATGATTTCAGCCATAAAAAAATTTATTTTTAAAAAGTTGAACGATGTAATTTTTAAGAAATGATAAGAATTGACAAAAAAAGTTTGGTCCAAAATAAACATTTTAAAATAAATAAATATATTTATATCTATATAAAGACAATAATTTACAAATTAATTATATATTTTGAAATCAATTTAAGTAAGTATGTCTACTTGGATATACAAAATTGTTAAGGGTGAAAATGACGGAAACTTGAAAAAAAAGTTGTAGAAATGTAAAGATCGTTGATATGATTTATTTTGATATAAAAATAAACATTACTGGTTTTTAACAACAAAAAAACACTATACATATTGATGCAAAATTAACTAGTTAGTTTCTATGGAAAACCCTCGAAAGAAAATTTGTTTCTATTTACTTGCATTACTTATTTGCAAAGCTTTCAGAATTTTTTAAAAATAGTTAATAATTTCCTGTTGACAGCACTATAATTAATGTCTAAAAAAAGTCAAATTTTCAACGAAATAGTTGAATAATCCACAAAAAAAAACATGAATTTTAAACCAAAAAGATTTCAGCCGAAAAGAATGATTCTCAACGATAAATATAAGAGTTCATATTAAAAATAAAAAGGATTTAAATTTTAAATGAAAAAAAGTTAAAATCATTCAAAAAGACGAATTTTCAACAAAATAGTTGAATATTCATTACTCAACCATGAAGATCTTAATTTTAAACCAAATAGTTGCAATTTTTATTTTTTTTAAAGAAATTTCTATTGGAATGGATGAATTTTCAAACCAAACAGACGAATTTTCAACCAAAGAAGATTTTTCAGTCGAGAAAGAAAAAAAAGTTAGATAAATTATAATTTGGAGGAAAAAATAATTTTCAATACGAAAAACAAATTTTGAATAACTGTTTATTTTTCAAGTTTCTTTGTTTATTTCTTTGTTATATTTATTTCAGAAATTTTTTGAAATCTTGCAGTTTAAAAATATTTTTAATCTCTTCTAAAGAAATTGTATTTTGAAATCATTAAAAATCTAAATTTTGCTTTACATTCGTTGTAATATTTTCAAGTTGGAATTTTTTTAATTTTTTTAAATTTTCTAAATATCGGTACCGGTAGTTTTATTGCTACCGGTACCAAAAATGTATATTCTTCGTGAGATAATATATTCTAAGTTTTTGTCCATAATTTAATTTTTCTCATTTCTTTGAAAGTGGCAGCAAGTTTAAAAATCATTATGTGTTAGCAAAATGTTTGGAGCAGAATTATTTCCTAGTATTAAGAAACATTCACAATTAAAATGTTCTCTTTTATCAATAATATTTAGAAACATTCAGAAATAAATTTTACCTTCAAATAAAACTGCTTATTTTGAAATTCTGATTTACTACATCGTTGTTGCAGAAAATTTATGAGCTTTATTAGTAGATAAATAAATAACATTATTGACATACGTATAACATATTTTTTAAACATTTGGGCAAAAAGTTAAGAACAGGATTATTCTCTTCATTATTAAAGAATCATGTACAATCTCAACTTTCTCTTTTAGAGATAAATTTTTAGAATTCAAATTCCCTATTTGTGAATTGCGATTTATAAATTCCAGAATATTCGAAAAGAACAAACTGAAAACAGCCACTTAAAGTTATATTCACGCAAGATGCAACCAATAGGGTCACCCACAAAAATGTTTTCACCTCATAGTTAAGCTTTTTTTCATAAACTTTGACTCCCAAAGAATATAAATGTAAAATTAAAACTTTATTATTTTTATCTAATAATTTATAATATTTTATCAGAAAGTGACATAATATCGACCGGAAATGTCGACTTTTTAAACGAAACATGTGGCGCCCTCATGACTTGAAATACATGGTGTGACGTCACGCGCCTTTAAAGCTGAAGAAAATACATGGTCAGTTTGATAAAAGCAATCCAAATAATTAATCATCAACGTTTCTTGGCTAAAAGGGTTTATTTTTGTGGTGTATCAATATGCATCGATACCTTGAAGCCAGTTCGGATAATTTTCCAAATGTCATTACACTCATGATAAGTGTTTTTTTTGCGAAGTGTTCTAATTTCCACGTTGTTGAGAATCGAGGGACGAGGACTGGAAGCGAAAAATAAGTAAATGGGATGAATGAAGTTAACTCTCTGAAACATATACTTTCATATATATTTAATTTAGATTAAAAATTGCCTAATAGGCGAATCGTGACATATAAGTAATATTTGCAATATTGCATTCACAAAACCTAATCTTACTTTTTCATAAATGCTTTTATAAATACTTTCTTAAATACTTCTCTAAAATTTATAATCATAAGATTTATAATTACTTATATAAATACTATATTTTATAATACGTGTTGTGTAAATAAACGATTTGATTTTGCGATTAGGTTATAGCTCAGATACATCCCGGCATCCCATATATATAACACCGCTGAACATCAGTCACTCAGAGAAATTTCCTTTTGTGTCGAAAGGATGCTTTTTGACACAAATGGAAGTTGAAGTACCTCAGCCTAAATTTAAGGTTGAGAGGATTTTCATTTGTCACAAAAAGAATTTTCTTGCAGAAAATATTATCCTTCTGCGACGAACTTCACGCAGGGATGGGCACGTATAATACATCACGTATATAACATGGTTTTCGACATGTATTATATATATCAGTGATATTACTACGTAAATTACGTCCTTGGTTTTCTACAAATGTATTTTACATTTGATCCCGTGATTATATGGGCGGGAATTTTGAATTCGTTATTCTAAAAATACCCGATTGCCTTACAGAAACAATGAACTGATTATTCGTCATTATCTATCATTTTTCTGAGCGAATTATTAAAAAATAATAATAATGTACCAAAATATACTAAGCGAACTGATCCTTGTTATTTACTTTTATTTTTATACGATTTAAATTTATATATTTCCGTGAGATATTGGCGATCCTTGATTTATTTTTGTTTAGCACACATAAGCATAATTCAAAAAAGTGAAGTTATATTATGCTTTATCCAAGCCCACGTAAATTACGTCCGCCATCTTTGATATGTATTATACATAGTTTTCCATAATTTTCTACGTATATTACGTCGTTTATGTGTTATAGGTAGAAGAACCTCGAGTGACGCGTCACTGAAAAACCCTGACTTCACGTAATCTTGCAGCTAAATAATTTTATTTGTGTAAAAAAGATTTTCACGCGGTTCGAAGCAAGACAGGCAAGAGGACGATGCTTTTGTTTCGCAACAATATACTGTTGACGTTAAAGACATATGTTGTAGGACACATGTCACGCCGAACAATGTTGTACCATTTTTTTCACTCTCCACGTTTGGGTGTCGAAATAAATAATTCTCCTGGATTTTCAACAGAGTTGTTCTTACATTTAGGTACAAAATACCAATGGTGGCGCTTTTTTCTTTCCATTTTTATGAAAAAAAACGTGAATCACCCGGCTTATTTACAAGCTTCTGAAGGCGTGCAACGTCACATCAATATGTATGGCGAAATGGGCGCTACAGAAATTTGCAATCTATACACATTTTTCTTTTTCAAATATAAATTCGAAAATAATGATTTTTTAAAGAATACTGCTATTATTCGTGATTTTAGAGCATTAAATCAATTTTATCAGATAGGATAGAAATTATACTGATTTATTAAGTAGAGTTAAAATCACAAGACTATTGATATTTTCTATTTTTGAATTTCTGATAAAGTTGCAGTATTGCAATTTTGTCTGTTAGTTGAAACAAACAACTTTATCGAAAAGAACTGTTCGAAAAAGTAGTATATGTTGGTAAAGCGTTACATTTAACGACGTTATCCTAAAAGCTACTATTTTTTAATACCGGCAACGTTATAAGGGTTTAGTTTAAAAAGAATGTAATATTGTTATTCATAACTTTGTTACATCGATGAATAAAATTGATCAAATTTTCATTTAACAAGGCGGGTTCGAGTAAATAAATCAGCCCATCTTTTTTTCCATATCATTTATATTTTTATTTATTTATTTATATTTATTGTTTTTAAAAACATGTTTCAATAGGATGCGTCTAGCCGTTCAAAAATTTCAGAGCGACTATATATAGTCAAGTTTATGAAAAATGTTTGGCTACTCATCCCGAATTTCGGGATGACGAAAAAATTCAATTTTAATAATGAAGAACAACCAATAGTTTTTTTTATTCAATTATTTTGATTCAGTAAAGGTAACTCCATGGGATTAATTTTTATTTGCAACATTTAAGTAAAAATTTTAAACATAAATTTTACATTTGAACAGAGATATACAAAATAGCAGTTGGAATGCTGCAACTGAAGTAATTTTGGAACGTAACCAAAACTCCTTTCATAAGAATCTTGAAGTGCCTTAAACATGATTTCATCAGCATTTACACCTCACGATGATTAAACAATCAAATTTTCAGTATCCCTGGAAAATTTATACGGCTGAGTGAGTTTCATAGATTTATTCATCCAAGAAAATTTAGGCCGATTTGGATCATTTTTCGGAGATTGCAATCACTTCTTCATGAGTTTGAATCTTAATAAATCAGGTCTTAATTCTCTTCTCCAGGATATTGCAATTAGAAGAATCGTTCTCAGGACGAGACTTTAAGTTATATGCTGATTTGCATATAAGTGACATTTTACCTATTTTGAAATTAGATTTCCATGTTAAAATTCAATTAACCCTCTTCCCTCAGGGGTAAATGGATTTTCTCGGTGACAGATTGCGTTAGTTCTCAACGGGGCTATAGAAACGGAATCGCGTTACAAACCGAGATTGTGGCTTAGACACTTACTCTCAGTTCAGAAAAATAAAATATTTGCTCTAGTGTTTTCCTGTTAGGGACTGATCCTCTAGAAAAGGAAAAATTTTTATTCAATAGAAGGATAAGGAGTATACAATATTTGTAATTTATAGTATATATTATCTAAACTAATCTAAACGCAAGTTAATTTGTTTATAAATGATAAAAATTGATGTTTTAACAATGCAATTAATATATATAATATTGCTTTACAACACAACCAAACCTTTGAATTTTTGATTAATAATACATACTAATTTGTGACAAAAAACATTAATATATCAAAAAATTGTTAAAATAATAATAATTATTATATCATTAAGCCATTTCCCTCTCGGGATAGGCGTGACTCGATCGGTTGGAAAATAGTAATATGGGAAAGGACATATAGATTTTTCGTGTTGATCTAGAATTTTGGTGTTATTTCTTTAAATAACATGGTTGTTCCGCAACACTGCTCCGACTCAGGTTTCTGATCAATCTCTCTAGCGATCACCCCAAGTGAAGAGCCTCACAAGGTTGTTATGTGAGGTTTCCCACTCAAGCTGATTAGTATCCAAGGTCGATTGTTTCAGGCGTCATTTACTCTACTGACACTTTCCTTATAAACTATTTTTCGCCACGCTTTTCTGTCCTGGCATACTTCTCTAGCTTTCTTCAGGTCCATGCATTTTTTCATGCAAGCTCTCTTGTTTCAATGACTTCTTATGTATTTTCGGATTAAGGCCTCATTCACATAGTCTAACCATTCTTTTTTGTTCAAAAATTGATGATCTTCTTCGACATCTAGCGATTTTTGAAAAAAATTCAATTTTCGACAAAAAAGGCTGACATTGAATTTAAATATAATAATTTCTGTTTGAAATATATATTTTTTTTCATTAGAAAATACCAATTTCCGACAAAAAATACTGACATAATCCAAAACTTTTAAAAACTCCCAATCTTGTTCATATATTATAATCATTTTTGATTTAAAATACCAATAGATGGTGTAAAACTCTAACAAAACCTACCCTTGTTAAACGTTGTTAATCTTCTTTGAAGTTATTTTGATTATGAATACTAATTTCTGATAAAAACACAAGCATAATCCAAAATAGTTTAAAGATTTTAAATTTTGTTAATATTATGTTGGAATGTGTGAATCTTCTTCCAAATCTGAGTTTAAAAAAATGCAAATTTCCGACGATAAACACTAACATGACCCAAAATTGTTTAAAGATTCCAAATCTTATTCAAATTATAATTATTTTTGTTTAATTTATTAATTTTTGATGTGAAACTTTATAAGATTGTTCAAAATATATGAAGCCTTAAAATCTAATGATTTTTATTTCTAAAATACCGATTTCCTGTGAAGAAAATCAGTATAAACTGAAATTGTTTAAAAATTTCGAATCTTGTTCGAACTATAATCATTTTTTTATATACCTATTTTTTGTGTAAAAGGCTAAGACAACCTAAAATTGTTAAATAATTATGCACCTTTGCAAAGTAATGATTTTTTGTTAGAATCTCTAAACGGTAAAACGCGTTAACAAAACCGAAAAACGTAATTTGTTGAACACATTTTAATCTGAAGCAATATCAATGACTTTGAGATTGTCGAGATATATAGTTACATCACTTTTTTCAAATAGGATAGGATACTGGTTCATTTTATAGTTTTCTTTCATTTAGTCCGGCGGATAGTGACCATTTTTGAAGATAAATGTGCCACTAGCTGTCTTGAGTAATTTTATTTATTTTTTAGGTATATGGGCCTCAGAAAACGGTCTGAACCGAGGTCTGAACATAGGAGGCATCCGCTTATGTTATTCAAATGAAAAAATTCAATTTTTCGGTCAAACTATAGTTTTTTTTTTCAATCCTGAAAAATGACACTTAAAATATTAAAAAAATCTATTTTTCCGTTAAATTCTGCAAGATACGAAGAAATATTGCCAAACATAATTGTTCATCTCAAAAAGATCTATACGTTTTCTCTGGACTACCTTTTAATATGGCGTAGAATTTTTGTTTTATTCGTGAAAAATTACATTGAAAATAAAAAATAAGACCGTGCCCACGCAGCGAACAGTTTAAAAACAAATATTATTATAAAAAATGTTCCAAAAAAGTTGCAAAAACATATACAGGTTTTTAATTACATTTCAGTTTCCTGACATTATTTTATTTGATCAATTTAAGAATAGTAAGACTTAATTTTGGTTGATATACTCCCCTTTGGAAGCCATAACTTTCTTTCAGCGATCCTCCCACTTTTGGAATCACTCCTTAAAGTCACCTTTCGAAATAGCTAACAGCTGCTTCGTCCCATTCTGGTTTATTTCCTCTACGTCTTGAAATCGTTTTCCTTTTAGAGGATACTTCAATTTGGGAAACAGCCAGAAATCACAGGGAGCTAAGTCAGCACTCTATGGGGGCTGTCGAAATTATGTAAGGCCGTGTTTCACCAGAAATTGCTGAATAAGCTGCGACGAAATGGGCAGGTGTGTTGTCGTGGTTAAGGCCCCACTCGCCGGACAAATTGCATGACAAAAGAATTTTATGAATTTTTCTAGATTCTTGAAAACTCATGAAGCTCCAGGGCCTTTAAATGCAGATTATATAATATTTTTTCCTTGGCAAAAAAATTATGAAAGACTTTCTTGAAAGGTTCCAAGTTTATGTCCTGGCATCTTGAGTTCTTTTCAAGAGTTCAGCTTAACAGGTAACGCAAGTACAAAGATATACAAGAAAATCCATTCTGCGGATGAGCTACATTGTGTTTCTGGATTATCGTGGACACTTGACTTGACAAATCCCATGTAATCAGAGTGGATTCACTATTACTTCGTTTTACAGGGGACGACGATAAAACTGAACTCAGCCCGTAGCCCGTACGTTGTTCGATATAAAGGGTGAAAAGTTCAAATGAATTCGCTGCTTCACCTTTACAAGTTTTAAATTAATGAATTACATTTTTATCAGATAGAAAGGTTTTACTGGAGATAAACTAGAATAATTTTTTACAGTTTGTTTAATGAAATTTAGCAATATGTAAGAGACTAATATATAAAAGTTTTTAAAAAGTGAAATTATTTTATGAAATAAATTCGAGTTACCTCTGATCAAAATCAAAATATAAAGAAAGAATTTCCTTTTTTCAGCGAAAAATTGGAATTTTGCTCTCCGACGAATACGATAAAAGCGAATGCCTAAATCAAAAAATGAAATCTTCCGAATTTTCTTGGAGCTTTTTTAAATCTTTTTCCAAACCAATTCTTCTCATCAAAGTTAACAGAAAAATATTTCGGAGGTACTTTCCTTTTTTTCTTCAATTGAAACATTTACGTTTCAGAAATGTTTCCTCTTCTGCTTTTTTGTAATAATTATAAATTTAAAAGTGACCAGCTCCATTTCAAATCATACAGAGAGGTCCAGCTTAGGGTGCCAGACTAATTTGGTATTTGGATATATCATTCTAGAGTGAAAATGAAGGGACAAATATTTGACCGATTGCCCAAAAAATATATTACTTATCTTTAAAAATAATTTGAAGATTAACTGAGAATTCTTAAGAAATGACTGATTTTTTTCAAAATGGAATACTTTACGGAGAAGCATAGGTATTTGATTTTTTTATTTGACGTAGGAACTTTTTTCCTTTCAACTGTTCAGAAAAAAAATAAATTTTAAATGAAAAAATGGTGGCAGTTTTTCTGAAATTCTTGAAAATGGATTTTCTCAGAAACATCACTTGAAACTTATTTTTTTTTAGAGATCTAGATAGTAATATGTAATATATAAATCTCCTGAATTTCGTTCTTGTTAAAACACTGCTTCACACTGAAAATAATCATTTGTGAAAAAAATAATAATTGAAGGGCAACACCGCATAAGGTTGTAAGTGCCACATTTCGGAAATGCGTTTTATTGGCCTAAAATAATGTTCTTAATCTAAATCATATTTCTGTGAACGATTGTGGTCCGGTTCGATTTAGGAGTGGGTCAAAATCCATGTTTGGTATTTTTGTTTACAAAGTAATTTAATATTTTTGCCTGTTCTTTCCACAATTCAATAGAGCTAAGTAATAGCTCAAAAGCACTTTTTTGTTTTTTCTCTGAATGCAAAAATAAAACAGTTACGCAACTTTTTAGGTGTCAACATTTGAATTTTTAGGATGCGCTGCTATTTTACAAGGGTCTTCTCGCACATGATTTTTTTTTGCAGCGCTCTTTTCGCTATTAAATAGAGATAACCAATAGCTCGAAGGTAATTTCTTCTTTTTTTTTTAAATTGAAAAATAAAAAAGTTACGCAACTCTTTATGTATCGAAATCAGATTTTTTGGGGACGCGCCATTCCTTTGACAAAGGTTTTCTCGGAGATGGATGCTTCTTTCAAGATGCTAGTTCCATGGATCGATAAAGCTTAACAGTACCTCGAACTGTTAACACATTTCTTTTTTTTAAATTAATTGCGTGAATACCCAACCTGTTCGTACGTCGCAGATGGTCACCCATCCGAGTGCTATCCGCACTCGCAATGGCTTGATATCTTGACACTTCCCGAGTCAAGATTCTGAAAACGCACATTAGCTTAGCTTTTTAGACAACAAATTTGAAAAAAAAAATTAAAAATGGATATTATTTAGAGGTCTCCTATTGGATTATCGTCTTTTTTATTGATTTTTTGTTGTTGTTATGTTCCAAATGCCTTGAAAATGTACGTATTGAATTTTTATACATATCAAATTATCCCTTTTTATATTAACATGATTATAAATATTTAGTGCAAATGTTTAAAGTCATTGTTAAGGAAAATAATAGTTTTTTCTTACTTATTCAAAATTTTTCTATAAGCGACTTTATAAATTTCTTATTGAATTTTGTAAGAAACACATCGCGTATATCAAATTTTTATAGAAAAATGTAAAGCAAGGAAGATAAAATTGCTGATAAAATGCTGATGTTGCTAATGTAAAAAGAGATAATTCTATATGCATACAAATTTAACACATGCATTTTACAGACATTGAGAAAATAAAAACCAAAAATCAATAAAAAAGACAAAACTCAAATAGGGAACCTCTAATTCATATTCGAATTTGAATTTTTTGTTTGGAAAAATTTGTTGAATAAAAATGTACAACTTTGGCTAGTGTATTTTTTTCCCTAAAAACTGTATCACTCTAATAATTATACACTGGAAAAAGGATTACTTGATTCAAAGAAATGTAGTACTGAATACGTCCAATCAAATATATTTTTTATCAGAAGAAATTTTGTTTATAACAAGAGTGAGTTTTTTGTTCGAGAAGCATCATTCCTTGAAACAAGAAAAATTGTCTCCGATCAAACAAATATTTGATTGGACGTATTCAGTACTACATTTCTTTGAATCAAGTAATCTGTTTTCTCAGTGTATATAATATTAGGAATTGTATAACTCGCAATCGAAAGTTACTGGCATGGAGAAATTTTCAATTAAAACATTAGAAATAGTATGTTTTCAAGTTTAAGTGTCGAAAAATCTACAATAATTTTAAATTGAAGATAACAATCAAAAAATTTTAATAAAAAACGTTAAAAAAGTTCAGAAATATTAAAAATGTACAAAACATTTCAAACCGATTGCCGTACAAATTAGAAAATTTTAATGTATTGTGTAATTTGGAATTGGAATTGTAGCAATCTTGTTTATTTTTACTTTTAGGGTTTCGTAGCCCCAGGTTATGTCGGTCGTATTCTTTGCCGGGGGTGGAGTAAGGGGAGGGTTAGCAGGGCAATTGAGGTTGGGAGAGTAAAGGAGAGTTTGGGTAGTGAGGGGAAGTGATGGATGGCGAAGGACGGGGAAGGACGGAGAAGGAATGAGAAATGAGCACACGGGTAGTAATACGGGGAAGTGAAGGGAAGTAGAAAAGGGATTTGAGTAGAGGGTAAGTAGGGCAGGGAAGCGGGGGAGTGAGGGGCAGGGAAGTGAGTAGATGAACGGGGACGGGAGGGAAAATTAGGGAAGGGTTGGTAAAGAAGTAACTTTAAGTGGAGGAAGAGTTAAGGTAGTAGGTGAAGAGGAGGGAAGGGCAAGTGTGGTAGGAAATCGATGAGTAGGGAATTAGGGGATTACGATATAGGAAGTGAGGGAAAAGACGGAGAAGGGAGAGAAAATGAGGAGAGGGTTGGTAGGGAAGTGAGGCTTTTTAGTGAAGGAGATGTTGGGCTGTTGTTGGGATGTTGGATGTTGAGCTGGAGGGAAGGAAAGGTAAAGTAAGATAGGGAAAGGCAGGGTGGGGAAGCAGGAGATTCAGGGTTGAGGAAGTGAGAGGAAGGACTGGGAATAGAGAGAAAATGAGGAGAGGGTTGGTAGGAAAGTGAGGAGAATTAGTGTAGGGTAAGTAGGGAAATTATGTGGTGGGGAGGGAAGGGCAAGTAAGTTGCGAAAGTGGAGGGTGAGAAAGTAAGGATGTTAAGGGAGTTTGGGTTGGGGAAGTGAGGAGAAGGACAGGGAAGGGAAAGAAAATGAGGGGAGGATTGGTCGGGAAGTGAGGAAAATTAGTGGAAGTTGAGGAAGTGAGGAGAAAGACAACTAAAAGAGAGGGAAAATGAGGGGAAGGTTGGTAGGGAAATGAGAAGAATTAGTGGAGGGGAAGCAGGGGCAGGGAGTGGAGGTAAGGGAAAGGGATGGGTGAGTAGGGTAGGGAAGAGTAGGGTGGAGAAGTAGGTAGGAGACGGGATGTGGAAGTAGGGAAAGTAAGAGGAGTGAGGGAGGTGGAGGTATTGAAATTTGGAGAGGAAAAGCAGAGGAAGGAAAAGTGGGGTAAGGGATGGGAAGTGAAGGGGAGAGTAAAAAAATAAACTAATAAAAAAATGTTATAATATAAAATAATATTTGAAGAAATAGAATAAATTTCGAACTAATATTTTCTGTTTATATTTCATCTTCTTGAGTTCTATTCAAGTTAATTCCACAGGTTCAGCTATGCTATGTCATTCAGTTATTGCACTTCCAAGTTTTCTTAACTCCTCTTTGAAGCTTTCCCTACAGACCGAAATTCCTTACTGCAAAGTCGTCGAAATTCAAGTACTTTATAGGAAGTTTTCCGTGTGTACCCAATACTTATTTGTCGTATCTTTTACAGTTTGCTCCCATGAGAGGTCGTTGCTGTTTTTGCACCCTGAGTATATTTATGGAGGGTCAGTGTGCGTGAACTCGAGTCCAGTGGAGTTTGTCTGTTTGTGGATTCAGTAGCACGTTCCTTTGCAACTGTGACAAGTTGGACGACCGCAAAATTGCTCACTGTATAACTTCCGTGACATTAATACAAATACGAACTGTGTATATTTAGATTTACAAAAACATTCATTAGATACGAATAATACGCTTTATAAATTAATTCCTATTTTTAAAAAGTTCTTAAACTCAATGTTTCTTTACAGAAAGCATCTTTCTGACGACTTATGAGTTTTTGGGAAATGATTTTTCAATATGTTAATTGCTTATCGCATATATTTTATTGCTAAATGAATATATATATATATATATATATATATATATTTATGAAAATAAAATCGAATTCTACTTATTTCAAAAAGGGATCTATAATTTTTTTCAATTTTAAACGTTTAAAAATAATCCAAAAGTAATAAACTATAAAAAAAACATTTCCTGCTATACAAAAACTCCATGAAACGCACAGTTTTCAATTTATCCGATTCTATTTTATTACTTTTTTTACTCAGTTTTCAATGTGAAATCATATTTCCTGAAATATAATTTAAAATATGTAATACAAAGAATTGGATTCTACTTATTTCAAAAAGGGCTAGACCCATTTTTTTATTTAAATATTTAATACGTTTAAAAACTTTCCGAACATAATGAACAAGAAAGGACAGTGAAGTGCAAAAAGACGATAATGACAAAAAAAACATTTTCTGCTATAAAAAAACCTTCATAAAAAGCACAGTTTCGAAAACCTTGTAGTGGGTTGTAATCATTGTTGTTGAAAATCTGATTGGCTTTTCATTATTTGAAGTTGTTTTATATCCTAAATTTAAAAAATTGAAAATTAAATATACAAATTATGAAATAATCCTTTTTAATAAGAAAAATTATAGAAAACATCATGCGAATTTAGGAACATTTTTACTTTTTAACACTCTTGCACGACTAAATTAAAATAATCAAATTACTTAGAATGTTATTTATGTTTTATGTTAGTGCTTTCGCCTGAAAATAAGTCTTTTAAACAAAAATTTAATGTCAAATCATAAAGTTTCGGGGAAGACCTAAAGTTTCTAAAAATTGCAGGTTACGTTAGGATTTTAAATCGGAAATGGGTATTTTTAATAAAAAATTATTAAAACTAGAAGATGAATAATTCTTCAACTATTTATTTTCTTCAATATTGTTAGGGTTTTATAACAGAATTAATAGTTTTGAATAAAAATCATTAGATTTTACTGGTTGATAATTTTTGAATAATTATAGGTTACGTCAATATTTTACACAAAAAATTGGTATGTAAAAACAAAAATCTTCATGGTTCAAGCAAGGTTAACAATTTTTGAACCGTTTCAGGTTATATTTACGTTTTATACAAGAAATAAGTTATTTAAAAAAAAATTAATGGATAAAAATTGGAAATAAGATTCACACCTTTTTAACAATTTTAGGTTGTGTTGGCGTTTTACGTACCCCGAAAACTGGTATTTTTAGTGAAAAATTATTTGATTTCAAAAAGGATTCAAATTGTCTGTATAGCTATAGGCTAAGCTAGCGGGTTCCACTGAAAATATCGATATCGATTTAAAATAAGATTCATAATTTGGGAAAAATTTAAGGCTGTTTATAAGACTTGAAGGATTGACTATTTTCAAAAATTTAAGATTTCTGGTTTTGTCAGGAGTTTTTACCGGAAATAAATCATTTTAAACAAAAAATTTTAAAATTTGGAGGTTCATAATTTCTGAACAATTTCAGGTTACGCTAGCGTTTTCACAAAAAATTTATATTTAAGAAAAGTCATTATAATTCGAAAAAGATTTTCAATTTTTGAACAGTTTCAGTTTATATTCACATTTTTCACAGGAACTCGGTTATATTAAACAAAAGTTAAAGAGATTCAAAAATCATATTTTAAAGAAAATTCACAACTTTTTAACAATTTTAGGTTATGTTGGCATTTTAGGTACATCGGAGATCAGTATTATTAGTAAAAAATCATTAGTTTCAAAAAGGATTTAAATTGTTTGTACAATGATAGGTTAATTTAGCAGATTTCACTGGAAATATCGTTATAGATTTCAAAGAAGTTTTACAATTTTAGAGCAATTTCAGGTTACGTTAAAGTTTCTTGCCGAAAATCGGCTATTCTAAAGAAAAATTAGAAGATTTTTCATTTTACCAATTTGAATCATTAAATTTAATATTTTTTGTGTTTTATATCGTAAATCGTTACTTATAATAAAATCATTGGATTTCAAAGAAGGATAAACTTTTTGAACAATTTTATGATATGCTGGCGTTTCTCACCAGCGATAAGTTAAGATTTCAAAGAAGATTTACAATTTTCGGACAATTTGAGGCTATGTTGACATTTTTCACAAGAAACGATTGTTATGAATAAAAAACATTAGGTTTAAAAGAAGATTTACAATCCCTAACAATTTTTTCTTTTTTATGTTAGTGTCCCAAGCTCGAACAACTTTAGGTTATACAACTGTTTTTCGTCGGAAAATGGTATTTTTGAAACAAGTGCAGCGGTTTGATTAAAAATGAAACTGTCTTGGTGAGGATTCAACTACCTGGCTAAAAGTTGAACTGCTTTGTTCTAGATTAATTTTTTTGTTAAAAATTCATTATTTTAGTCGAAAATTGAACTACCTGGCTAAAAATAGAAGACTTTTCTTGAAAATGCACTTTTTGTTGTTAAAAATACATTATTTCAGTTTGAAAATTCGTCTCTTTAGTTGAAAATTAAACTATGTTATGAAAATTCGTATTTTTATATTGAAAATTAACTTTTTTATTTTTGGTTGAGAATTTATCTCTATTTGTTGAAAATTCAACTATTTGGTTGAAAATTCATGTATTTTTTTGGGAATTCTACTTTTTTGGCAGAAAATTAATCTTCTTGGTGGAAATGTCGTCTTTCGTAGTTGAAAATGAAATTTTTTCATTGAAAAATATTCTGTTTTATTTGAGGATATAACTATTTTTTTTTAGAATTTTGGTTTTTGATTGCATGTTTTGTGTTGATTTTTGTCAGTTATGAAAAATATTGTCCTTGCTCTAATTTTATAATATTTTAGATAGGAGATAATATGAAACATGAAATTGTTTTATTATTATTCATTTAATACTATAATTGAAAAATTGAGTGAGAAAAAAAACTTTGCACATATCGCACGTGTTTGGTTTCTAGTTCATTTAAATATTTCAATTAGAAAAAAGAGTTTCATAAAAAAAATTGTCAATTAAGGAGATCTGGGAGGCTTGAGGAAACTTGAAATATTTAAGCTCTGATGTACAGTTTGCTTTTTTCAACTTTTTATCGTTTCACCTACAGGAAAACTTCATTAAACTTTCAAACTCCTCCCGTGCACATCAGCTTGCAGTATCGTTAAAAATAACAAGATGAGTACTTTCCGCAAATTTTAATTTACAAATACTTAAAAAAAAATTATTTTAATTCATCAAAACTGTTACGAAAATGATATTGCGAAAAGCTGAAAATTTATGTATGAAAAAATGTAATTAAATCTGAGTTCAATTTTAATTGCGATTTTGGGCTGCAACAGACCATATGAAATAATTACTGGAAAATCCTATTAAAATTACATGCCCTATTTGTATAATTTTTACACCTTTTATGTGTACAATTATTTATAAATGAAATTCTCCAGAAGACTGAAATACCAGAAAAAAAGTTTCTTGGAACCTCATTAATCATGCAAAGCTCTTGTATTCCTTAGACTTATTTTAAATACCGGCTTCTTCGGATGATAGCTTTATTTAGAGACACTTCAAGTTATTTTACGAGCTTCCTGCTCTTAATCTCAAACCTCCTTAAAAGTGGAGAATCCTGCTTCAAACTAGCACAAGCTACGAATAATTTTAAGCAGGATTTCCAGGACTTTTATTTTTAAACTTAAAATTCTGTATTATGCTTGTATTATGCAAATTTTAGCGCTTGCTAAAGTTATGATCGAGCTGAGCCGACGTAAACGCAAGAGATGTTGTACATTATACCATTTATGTCTGTCCGTCAAATAAACGCCCTTCATACTTTCATTAAAAGCTTAACAAACTATCGTGTTTAACACGATATTCGATAGATATAAATCAATTAAAAGTTTTAGAGTTTCAGTAAGACTAAATAATAGGGTGGGTCGAAAATAAATACTTTTGGAATTCGAAATCGCTACAACGCGGAAAAGTAGCGTATTGGGGTCCTAAAAAAGTAAATTAAAATTAAATTAATTAAATCGACAAAACCTAGGAATCGAAATCGGAATTACAGAAAATTTCAATTAAGATTTGTGGATCTTGCCGAATTTTTTTGTCGTATATTTCTAGGCTTAAAAATTCCACAGAAGCTCGAAAAATGTTATACTTATAAATAAATAAAATAATTCTGTTTACTACAAAATTCCGAAATAAGAAAATTTGCGGTCATTGAATTTCAATTCCTGGGTCTTTTAGATTTTTTTAGTGTATTTCTATGTTTAAAAAACCCATATATGCTGAGAAAAATGTTTAAACTACAAGTTATAAAGATAAGTTCATAAAATACAAAAATAAAAATCTTTTAAATTCGCTCTATTGTCAATTTCGATTTCTGTGTCTTGTTGATTCTTTTTCTATTGTGTTTCTATGTTTTAAAAAACCACACATGCTCACAAAAATGTTTGACTACAAGTTATGAAGATGAGTAAATCAAATACCAAAATCAAAATTTTTTCAATTCGCTCCATTAATTTTTATTCCTGGGTCTTGGGGATTTTTTTTCTAGTGTATGTCTATGTTTCAAAAACCCACACATGCACACCAAAATGTTTAAACTACAAGTTGTAATGATAAGTTCATCAAATACCAAAATCAAAATTTTTTAAATTCGCTCTATTGCTAATTTCGATTCCTAGGTCTTGGGGATTTTTTTTTCTAGTGTATTTCTATGTTTAAAAAACCCACACTTGCTCACAAAAATATTTAAACTACATGTTATGAAGATAAGTTCATAAAATACTAAAATAGAACATTTTTCAATTCGCTGTATTGCCAATAACGATTCCCGGGTCTTGTGGATTTTTTTCCTAGTGTATTTCTCTGTTTAAAAACCCACACATGCTCACAAAAATTGTTAACTACAAGTTATGAAGATAAGTTCACAAAATATCAAAATCAAAATTTAAAAAAATCGCTGTATTGCCAATTTCGATTCCTGGGTCTTGGAAATTTTTTTTCTAATGCATTTTTGTCATTAAAAAGTTTTCATGTACCTCAAATGAATCTCCTCCTATTTGCAAACGTGTTAAAAAAAATTTCCGAAAACAATGGTAAATTAAATAGGAATTATCTCTTAGAAAATGATAGATTAAAATCCGAAAAAAATTGAGAAGACTTTTTTGACCTCCAGGTATGTAGAAAAAAATTGCAACTCAATAAAATTGAAAAACTCTACAAACAAGAAATTTTTGAAACCTTTTTTTCGAGCGCGGGTAACAAAGCTGCATGTCAATCGATTACAAATTAATTATACTTTTTTAGGACCCCAATACGCTACTTTTCCGCGTTGTAGCGATTTCGAATTTCAAAAGTATTTATTTTCGACCCACCCTACTAAGTAACTACACTAATGTCGGAAATTATACACACGGATAGCGCGAACATTACCAAAAATTACCAAACTTTTTGGACAAATGTCTGTCTACAAGCCAATTTTCAAAGCATTTTAATGTTCTTTATTATTGAAAATACTAACGCTCCCAGGTATAAGTCAGTGTAATAACTATTCAGCAATAATTTTCAGTAGGTTAGAGTAGAAAAATGTTTCTAATGTTTTTAACAAATTAATGAACAAAAGCCATTTTCTTGTGATTTGCAATAATAAGTTGTTCGAAAATTATATTTTGTATATAAAATGTAAGACAAATTAATGCCTAATTGCGATTAGTTGAGAATAGCTGCTGTTTGCCAATTATTCAAATAATTTTTTAAAATAAATACAATTTTCGTACGTCATAATGAATTGGCGCAAATATTTGAGCAGACTCAACCAAAAATATATTTCGAATGGACTCCTAGCTGTAATTTTGTTCAAATTGATAAAAAATATTTATCATGTAAACAATTTTTATAAATAAATGCATATTTCGACCATTTTTCTGAGAATGGAGTCCAGCTTTTTACCGAAATCAATACAAAATGTATTTCCAATGAATCTTTTCTATGATTCTTTGCCAACGGATGGAAACAATTGATCATTTGAACACTTTTTACAAACAAATGTACATTTTGGCCACATTTGCATGAACAGGCTTATCTTTTTGTGGAATAAACCAGAGATGTCTTACCAGTAATACTTCCTGCC
>CAKNXH010059921.1:313160-348007 GCA_932178445.1 Andricus quercusramuli | reverse complement strand
TATTTGTCTGAGTAATAAGAACTATTAATTATTCAAACAATATTTATAAACAAACTCACAGCTTGACTGTTTCACCATCCGAAATATTAATTATTTTTGCGGAATCAACGAGGAATGTCCAGTCAAGTATTCATTCTTGTCATATTTTTCTAATAAGGCAAACTGTTAATTATTTAAACAATATTTATCAAAAAAATTACATTTTGAACATTAGAGTGGGTCGAAAAATATAAATTCCTTTGAAATGATTTCTAATAGCAAAAAGTTTGTAGTTCTTCATGAGCTGAATATACTGTAAAATTTTTTTTGAAATCGATTAATATCTTTTACCTCCTCAGGCGTTTTGAAAATTGGAAATTAAGCGTAAAATATATTTAAAAAATGAATTCATAAATTCAAAAGTATTTTATATATGTAGAACTATATGTCTGAAGAATTTATGAAATCACCTATCTGATATTAAAAAAATAGCAGAAAATTAAAAATTAAGAATAGGAAAATTTTTTTTTTGAATTTTGAATTTTATTTTCATTGAATTCCACGCAGAAAATTATTTGAAAAGTAAATTATGAGAAGTGAATAATCAATTCATTAATTATTAACAATTACAATTTTTGAGTAGAATCTTCTTGATTGAAAAATGGCCCTTATGTAACCGCCTCATTCTACAGCAATACAATACAAATTTTTTTGATGTAATTATATGTGCGGAATTCAGAAAAGATAAAATTGGAATTGAAAAAAAAGTGTTGATCAATTTTTAATTTTTGATATATTTTTATCATCAAATAGATACTTCCATGAATTCATTAGGCATATAGTTCTGAATAATATATAAAAATTAGTGACTGTCAGAATTCATTTTTTCATATATTTTAGGCGTAAATTTAATTTTTGTTCCATATATTAATCGATTTTCAAAAAAATTTAGCAATACATATAGTAATTCAGATCATCAAGAACGAACAATTTTTTGCTATTAGAAATTGGTCGCAGGAAATTAACTTTCTTCGGTTCACCCTATTGACAATTTTCCCATGATAAATATTAATTTTTTTGCGGAAGGAACTAAAAACCCAAGGTCATTATATATGTGTTAATCAAAGATGCGTTCTTGGTTATTGGGCTATTGGGTTATTAAATTATCTATTTATTGGGTATCGTTTATAAATATTGGTTAAATAATCCACACTTCTTAGTGGAAAAATATACCCAAAAAAAAATCATTGTAAAGACCTTTCTTGTTCATTCCACCAAAAAATGATTATTTATCATGAGAAAATTATAAAACTGTGCATTTCTTTACAAATATTATTTGAATAATCAACAATCCTAGTTAATTGGGCAAATATAACAAGAAAGAATTATTATTAATACATTTATAGTTTATTTTACGAAAAAGCGAGTCTATACGAGCAAAAGTGGCCAAAATACACATTAGCTTCTACAAATTATTTGAATAATTATCTGTTCTTGTCCATTGGCAAAGCATCATAGCAGAGAGTCATTACCAATATATTTTCAGTTGATTTCGCTAAGAAAATGAAGCATATTCTTGGAAAAATGGTCAGACTGTGCAGTTACGTAAAAAAATTGTTTAAATAATTAATTTTTTTCATCAATTGGAACAAAATCACAGCTAGGAGTCACTGGAAATAATTTTGCAGTTCGTTTCGCAGAAACTTGGCCTGTGAGTGAAATAATGTTTAAAATGTGAATTTGTTTATGAATCTTGTTTAAATAATTAACAGTTGTTGTTGGTTTTTAAAAAATGACAGGAAGGAGTCATATGCAAGACACTTTAAATTAATTCTGCAAGAAATTGAGCCAGTTCATCGTGGCATACGAAAACTGTGTATTTATTCATAAAGTTTGTTTCAATAATTGTCAAACTAGTCACAATGAGGCATTCATTTATTTCATATTTTATATAAAAAATAACAATTTCAAAGAACTGATTATTTTGACTCGAGTTGAAATGGATGCTGTTTGTTAATTTGTTTAAAAAATAATGAACAATTTTTTTCTCACTACAAAATGATGGAAGTTATTGCTAGTTATCACACTGACTTAAGCTCTTCTGCAGTCAATTTGCAATCATTTTTCATTCATTAATATACATATCAAACCATTTTATCAGACTTTTTTCAAACTTGAGGTTCTTTTTTCTTGTCTGAAAAAGCCTAGTTTCTTTCCTTTCGATATCTTTGGGTTGAAAAAATGGATATATTATTTATTCGTAAAAATTAACATTCAGAAGCAGACTGGGACTCACCAACCGACCCGATTAAAGTCTTGCGAACCGATCCTAAGTCCTTTCTACATTAATTAAGGGATTTCAAGGATTTTCGAACATTTTAAATAGATTTCAAGAATTTTGAAGGTTTTTAAGATTTTAGGGTGTTATAAAAGATTCACAGGAATTTTCAAGCGTCTGAAAAAATCACAATGTATTTTGAGAAATTTTAAAGGATTTGAAATATCTTCAGATATTTTCAAGGATACGAAGGAATTTGCAAGGGATTAAAAAAAATTAAAGGAATTTTGAAGGAGTTTAATGATTTTGAGTAATTCAAAAAAATTGTATGCGGTTTTGAAGAATCTCCTAGAATTGCGGAAGATTTTGAAAGATTTTATGGGACCTGTAAGGTGTTAAGATATTTTAAAAGATAGCAAGGGATATTTAAAGGGTTTTAACGGATGCAATAACATTGTCAAAGATTTCAATGATTTGAATGAATTTTAAAAGCTCTCAACGTATTTTAATGAATTTTCCAGGATTTCAGGAATAATCATCAGATCAAGAATTAAAATTCTAAAATTAAATTAAAATTGTTTTACATGCACAAAATTGATTATATTAATCAATTTCCTCCAAATACCATTTGATTCTGAAGTCATTTCTAGTCACTATAAATTATTTAAAAAAAAATTAGTTTCAAAATTTAGGTTTCATATTCTAATTATTTTAAAATTGAAAATTGAATGATTACGTCTTTCAAAACTATTTCTTTCTAAAATTTTAAACTTATCAATTTGAATTAGTTTCAAATAAGACAAGTTTATAGTTTAGATTTATTTTAAACTTAAAATTTGGTTAATTTAAATGTGTTGAAAGTTGGAATATATTTAAAAGCTCTAATTTTTGTAAGTTGAACCTAAAAGCTTGAAAATTTGAAAGAATTTGAGTTTTTTCCAGTCGAATCTTTACATGCGCTAAACTATTTTTGTTGCTGGGAGAATTTTTTTTTCCTGAAAATATTGGCAAAACATATAGGTGTGGTTTTTTTGGTGAAAATCGACTTTTTATATTTTTAAACAAATCGTTGTCACTTTGTTAATTTTGAATTTTTTTCAAATTTTTCGAGGGATTTGAAACAGGATGGAAAATTAATCAGAATCTGAAAAGAACATTGGAAATCCCAAATCTGATGAAAAACTATAGAATTTTAAAGACAAAATTTGGGTATATGTTTTTTTAGTAGACGTAAAAATTCAAATACTCGTAACTTTTTGAAAATTTTTTTCTCAGATCGGAAAAATACGTGTCGTTTAGTTTCATCTGATAAATACCGTCCGGCAAGGCGAATCGCTACAATAATTCTCATAAAATCATCAAAGGTTTAGTAATTGTATTTTCATATTGATACCAATAAAATCCTTCCCAATTAGGTTTTTATGAGACCTCAGTTTTAAGTTATTCACGAATAACCTAAATCCAAAGATTTAGGAGCGAATCACTAAAACTGAAATACATTATAAATAAATTAAAAACCTTTTCACATCGACGAATAGCGTTATGAAATTACTAAAAATGTATTAGTCCAGAGAAACTTGTTTTGCCTCATTGTGCGACAGCGGTGATCGCCGACTGAAACTGGACACAGAAGTGCATGGATATTTTTAGTAATATCTCGGGTAACCGTGAAGATTTTCCAAGTTTAATTAACCTTAATTGAAGATTGTAATTTTTCCCAAGTTATGACTTGGGTCAAAAATATGTTGCAGTTGAGGTACAAAATTTGAGAAATTCTTCAATTAAAAAAAACTTCTTACGTGATATTTCTTTTTTGAAAAGTCAAATATACCTCTACTTTGGGTCATTTAAAGTAAAATTTCATAAGCTTTCTAACTAAATTTAAAAAAAACGTTTAAATTTCATTCCGACCGAATAATCGTGTGTCAAAGTCATCAGAGATTTTTAGTACCTTTTGCACTAGCCGTGTAGATATTTTCCGACGATAGTGTATTACAGAAAATATTCACAGATGGTAGGTATATTTTAAAAATAGAGATGGTTATACGTTTGAAGAGAAATCGAATTTAAAAGATTGCAATTTGGCAGCCTTAGATTACACGTTCTATAAAAACATTCATGTAAATACATTTATATATGGAGATTGAAAATTGAAAATACGTTCGAGGATTAAAGAGAAGCATGGATACTGCAACTTTGAAAAATTGGTCAAGTTCCATATATATTATATAGCTGACTTTTAATTCGAAACCGTTATCGCATTCGAATAATGAAACAATTTTAATTTTACAAGGAGCATTTGTGGTTAGGAGCCAGAAATAAAGTCACAATTCTAACAATTCTGTAGCTTATGTCAGCATTTCAAAACGAAAATTGGTATTTTTGCTAAAAAATTATTAAATTTTGAGGGTTAGAAATTTTTAAAAATTTACATTTTTCAGTTTCATTAGAAATTTTTACTAAGAATTCATAATTTTGAATAAAAATCATTAGATTTTATATGTTAATAATTGTTTAACAATTTTAGGTTACGTTAGCGTTTCGCACCGAAAATTAGTTTTTCAAATAAATAATCGTTATACAGAGTTCGAACAAGATTTTCATTTTTTGAACAGTTTCAGATTATATTGACGTTTTTCACAGCAACTTTAGGTACACCGGAAATCGGCATCTCTTGTATAAAACCATTAGATTAAAAAAGGAAATATCGATATAAATTTCACAGAAGTCTTACAATTTTGGAATCATAAGATTTTTCAGGTTATCCTTCTAAATCATTAAATTCACCATTTTCTTCATTTTCTACCATGAATTGGTACGTTTTATAAAAAACCATCAGATATGACAGAAAAATAAACTTTTTGAACAATTTTAGGTTATGCCCGTATTTTTCACATGAAATCTGTATAGATTTAAAAAAAGATTTACACATTTGGAACAATTTAAAGTTTTGTTACAATTTCCACCAAAAAACGGTTATTATAAACAAAAAACATGTGAAATGTCTCATACAATATTCTAAGCAATTATCCGGATGCGTTTGTGTGTGTGTGGATGTCACACTTTTTTGTGAACACGATAACTTGAAAACTGTTGGAGATAAATTGATGAAATTTTGAGAGCTTATTTTCACCACTAATATCTTGAAACTGACCAAAGGATTTCCAAAAATATTTATTGTATTTTTTTAATCACTCAATAATATTTTAAAAATCGGTTTTTTATAGTAAAACTTGTTTTCATTGACATAATTCAAAGTTGATGCAGAAATATGAAAGATTCCTTGGTTCGAGACGAATCGATTGACCTATAATATTAATACATTTTATTAAAGAGTAAGAAAGTAATCGTTATTTATATTATATTTAAAACCGATTTTTATAGTAAAAACTTTTTTCATTCTCATAATTTAAAGTTGATGCGAGCAAAGAAAAGATGTGTTGACTCGAGACCAATCAATTGGCCTATAATATTAATACATTTTGATAAAGTGTAAGAAAGCTATGGTAATGCATAATATTTGAAAATAAGGTTTTTTATAGTAAAACTTATTGCTATAACATAATTTAAAGTTGATGAAAGAATTAAAAAAAATCCTTGGTTCGAGACGAATCAATTGACCTATAATATTAATAGATTTTCTCAAAGAGTAGGGAAGTTATGCTCATTTACATTATATTAAAAAACGATTTTTATAGTAAAAATGTTTCCATTCTCATAATTTGAAGTTTATGTGAGATTAGAAAAGATGTCTTGATTCGAGACGAATCGTTTGAATTATAATATTAAAACATTTTATTAAACAGCGAGGAAGCTATGATAATGCATAATATTTGAAAAATCGGTCTTTCATAGTACAACTTTTTTGATTGACAGAATTCAAAATTGATACAAGAATATAAAATCGATTTTCATAGCAAAAATGTCCTCATTCTCATAATTTGAAGTCAATGCGAGAATAGAAAAGATGTGTTGATTCGAGAGGAATCGATTGACGTATAATATTAATACATTTGATTGAAGAGTAGGTAAGCCATCGTAATGCATAATATTTGAAAACACGGCTTTTCATAGTAAAACTTCTTTTACTAACATAATTCAAAATTGATGCAAGAACGAAAAAGATTCCTTGATTCAAGGCAAATCGATTGATCTATAATATTAATATACACTTTATTGAATATTAAGGAAGTTATGCTCATTTATAATATTCGAAACATCCGTTTCAAACAGAACACTTTTTTCATCAACATAATTCAAAGTTGACGCATGAATAGAAAAGACTTTTTGATCATAAATTTTTAAATAGAATAATTCTGACAATTTTTGTAAAGAAATCATAAAGCTCGGAAAGGGATCGGGTGCGACAGAACTTTTCCCTTCCATTTTCCAGCTCAAAAAATTATCATTTCGAATAGAAAATTAGATTTGTCTAATTTATCTTTGTATTTAAAAGTTTTTAATATTATTTTGTAATTTTGTACTTTTTTTTAAATTTCTATTTCAAAATTGGTTAAGATGAAGACTACGGTATGTCTATTATTCAAGAAAATAATTAATGCTTCCTCTATGAGGAAGCAAATACATTTTCTAACGGGAAGCGAAGTACCCGTGAAATGAGCACCATACAATTATAAATACAAACAAAATGGAAACACTCGAGATCGAATACACAGCTAGTTTTGTTTTATTATGTTCTTGTTCTTTTTTCTCCTAAATTGCTACTGTTAACGAAAAATCATTAGATTTCAAAAAAGATTTACAATATTTGAAATAATAGGATAGTTAGCGTTTTCCACAGGAAATCGATTATTTTGAAGAAAAATCATTTGAATTCAAAAATAAAACTTACAATTTTGAACTACCTCAGGTTATGTTAGTATTTCGTTGAAGATTGGTATTTTTTAAACAATATGCAACGGTTTGATTGTGAATTAATCTGTCTTGGTGATGATTCAACTTTTTTTTTAAATTTGTCTTTTTTTCATTATACTGTATAACTTTTTTGGTTGAAAATTGATCTTTTTTGGTTGAAAATATAACTAATTGACTGAAAGTTGAATCGCTTTGTTAAAATTTGTTGATGTTGTTTAAAATTCATCTCTTCGATTGAAAATTGAACTATTTTGTTGAAAATTTTTATTTTTACTTTGAAAATCATTTGTTTTGAATGAAAATTCTACTTTTCCATGTTCAGTTGATTTATCTTTATAAGATATTTGAATGAAAGTTCATGTATTTTGTTGAAAATTCGGCATTTTTGATCAAGAGCCAGAAATCAATTCACAATTATAAAAAAATCCTAAAATGAGTAAGTAACAACATCCTTTATTTGAACATTCAGTAAGTGGTCATAAACTCCGATAAGGATTGAATAAGATCCAATTTGTTGGACTGGTACACTTATCGGGATATCGACCGTTTGCCTACCCAGGCTATATACTCTAATAAATGTCAATCGGCTGTCGAATGTTTCGGTAAATTCAGTTTGGAGGATACCCCCATGCGTTTATACACCGCACACCAATCTCGTATCGTCCGGACACGATCAGAATTTTTATATTCTGGATACATGCAAACGGACTATGATACCGCTTCGCTTGCTCTCCAACAGGTTAGGTTGAAAAGAAGTTACCTTCCGAAATCGATTCCACCCAATGTACTTTTTATATTTTCCTTCCCACTGCATACCTCGCATACTTTCTTTAAAATCATTTCTGAAAATTTTGAACCAGGAATTTTTATTGAAATGGGGCTGCGTATTACTATCTGCTGATTCAATCTAGTGTTAACTATTCGATAATTGTGGTATCTAGATAAAAAGCAAGATTTTCTACTGAGAAATCAGGGTAGGCTGGATATGACGTTCCATTTCCACTCGTGAGTTAATTTTTCAGTAGTGAAGGCACTTTTTAATCTGCCATTTGAGTAATTAGATTAAAATATAATATGGTTATAAAATTGGTAATTATACACCAAAATCTCTCTCTATTCCAAATGCCAGACCAAAATAGCCTTTTCTAGAAAAGAATCCAGGATAGTCTGACAGCAACGTTCCGTTTCCACTTGCAACAACTGCTTATTAGTGTTAAAGTAGAAATGGAATGTCAGAGACAGACGTGAGTGAACTTTTTCAGTAGGAAAGGTACTTTTGGTCAGCCAATCGGGGTAGCCGCAGGGCAGAGAAACCCTAAAAACTGGAAAAAAATCAGGTATTTTGAAAGAAAGTAAAAGTTACGGAATTTCTGTCAGGAATAATCAGAAATCACTTTTTGGTCAGTCTTTTAAGATAAATTACTATACTCACATTTTTTTCAATGAAAATATCAGTTTAGTCACTTTTATTTCAATAAAATAACCCATGGGTTAACCACTATTAATATTTTAAGGCATTTTTAAAAAATTTCAAGAAATATCCAAGAGCTTTGACAAATTTCAAGGGATTTCAAAATATTTTAAAGGATTCGCAATATGTTAGAGTTCTCAAGAAAAATTCAAGAAATTTGTAATAGATTCCAACAATTGAAAATATTCCAAAGAATTTGAACAATTTTAGAGTATTTTAAAAATTCCAAGGAATATATAAGAGCATTAAAAAATTTCAAGGGATATTAAAAAGATTTCGAAGGATCTAAAATATTTCAGCGTATTTTAAAAGTTTGCAAGCAATTCTTATATGAATGAAGTAACTTAATGTGATTTCAAAGGATTTAACACAATTTAAGGAATTTTTAATTAATTTCAATAATTTAAAGGTCGATTTTCAAGAGAAAAAATATTTCCAGGGATTTTAATGATTTGAAGGGATTTGATAAGATTTCAAGTGATCTTATAAGATTTCACTTGAATTCTTCTAGATTCACTCAATTCTACCCAATTAAATGGCATTTTTTGTAGTTTGTGTGTAATTCGTCTTTGAAGTATTTTAAAAACATCTTGAATTCTCAGGAATTCAAGAAAATTCTTTTGAATTTCTTTAATTTTTCTGAACCTATTTCTTATTTTTGGGATAGAAGTGAGTCACTTTTTTCACTTTTTCGCTTCAGATTGGTCGCTTTCTGACATTTTTAGAGTAAATTAAACTGTGGAGGCTCTGAGAATAATAAATAGAACATTTAAAAATTAGTGATTTTTTAGTAGTAAAGGTATTTTTCAACCAGAAATCTTCACAACTGCTTGAAACCTTAATTTTCTTATAAAATTGCTAATAAGATAAAAAAACACTACCTATTCCAAATTCCAGACCAAAAACAGTTTTTTCTGCATAAAAATCAAGATAGTCTGCCATAGCGGTCTATTTCTACTTGAAAACGGTTAACCCACTTGCTCCAAGTAGAAATGGCATGCCATGGTTAGACGATTCAGATTTTCGGTAGAAACCGTGTTTTCTCGTGGAAATGATCATTTTAACCAATTTTTCTTTACTGGTTTTATCAGAATACGCAGGCCTCGGACTCGCCCCACTATTGACTCGTTTTCAAAAGATTTCAATAAATTTCGAAGATTTTGAACATTTTCAAAACCTTTGAAGGGATTTATGAAAAGCGCACGAGATGTCATCAAATTTCAAGGAATTTTAAAGTATTTTAACTGAGAATTTTAAAAATTTCAGGAGAGTTTTTATATGATTATCAAGAAATTTGAAGATTTAACATTTTTTTAATTCAATCGATTTCAATCATTAAAGGATTTAAAAGATTTTAGGGTATATTTAACAAAATTCCAAGAATTTTTCAGAGATTTCCCAGTTTTTCTGGGAATTTCAAAGATTGAACCATTTCTAATGGAAATCAAAAAGATATTATGAATGGCAAGATGTACGGGCTTTAAAAATTATCAAAGGATTCTAAAGAATTAAATGTATTATAAAAGATTTTGAGGTATTTGATTTGAGAAGATATGAAAGATTTTGAAAATTTCTAGGAATTTTTGCGATATTTATCCAATTTGAAGGAATTTCAAAGAATTTAAAAATATTGAAAGGATTCATAGGGCTGAACAAAAATTATAATTAAATATATATATAATTAAAAAATCAATCATGAGGTTATAAGGAATTTCTATATATTTCAAGGGATTAAAAAAATGATAGTTTTCAAAAAATTGCAGAGGATTCCAATAAAATTTTAGGGTTTTGAATAGATTTCAGTATATTTTAACGGATTTCAAGGGATTTTAGAGGTTTAAAGGCATTTAAAAGATTTCAAGAGATTTCAAGGGATTTTTCAGATTTTATGGGATTTTACGGAAATAAATTTAAATTAATTAAATGTCTAAGGGATTTCACAATATTTAAGTTATTCATACGATTTCAAAAGAAATTATAAGACTTCAAGGAATTCCTATGGATTTCAAGTGTGTCGAGTTACGCAGAAATTTGCATAGGATTTCAACACATTTCATAGGTTCGATAATCTTATAGATTTTAATGGATTTTTGAGTTTTCAGTGTATTTTAAAATTTTTTGAAAGATTGCACACGATTTTATGTGTGATATTTGGATACCATGTTTTAAAAATAGTTCACCCTTCGATGTGAGATTTGAAAAACTGCATAACCCTATTTTGAATTTCTGAAGTGAGAACTAGGCCTAAATGCGGTTTGTTTAAAATTCCATTCTGCTGAAATTAAGCTATTTGGTGTGGATTTATGCCTTTTGATACTGAGAGTAATATAATAATGAGATTAATATTGATACATATATATGCATACGATTTTTCTCTCATGGTTTCTATCAGAGCAAAGTTGGATTAATGTAAGTTTCGCGCGTGAAATGCGTTATGCAGAAACAGGTTCAGCTTAATTCGCAATTATTACGTAACGCCAGTTACTTTTTGCAAATGCCACCCGTCCAGTGCGATTTATGTCTGCATTTAGCGCAGACGGCGTAATGCAGATATTAATTTTTTTCTCGTATTATTTTAACAGTACTATTCTGGAAAAGCTAAATATAAAATTATATATTTGAGTATTATATAATAATTATAATTTATATGGGTGATCACCAAAAGGTTCACAATTTTAGACAATAAGATTTTGGAAAACAAAAAAGGCCCAAACTGCCTAATATATATTTTTTAATCAAGGGTAACCCAGGAGAGTATGGAAATAACAAACCTAGAGACCAAGGAATGCTTTTGTGATGGATATGAATTTTACACGTTGCTACAGGTCTTGTGACAGGACGAGCATCTAAGATGAGAATAAAAAAGTCTAAACAATCTTTAAAAAATATATTCAGAACAGATAAAAATATTTTGAAATATTGTAAAATGACTATTTTCACGATTTAATTGATTTTGACTTCAGAATTTCAAAATATCCTCTCTTTTAATGGAGTATTTGAATACTCTTGCACGATTAAATAGAAACTTTTAAATTATCTAATAAATTATTGAAAATATTATACATGTTGTATGTCAGTCCTTTTCACTGTGAATAAGTATTTTCAAAAAATAATCTGCGTCTAAAATCATAAAGTTTCGAGAAATTAAAGTTTCTCCAAACTTTAGATTATGTTAGTTTTTTTAAATCGGAAATTGGTATTCTCAAACAAAAATCATCATCGAAATTTCCAATTTTCAACAATTTTCATAAATAAAAATAATGAAATATTAAATTTGAAAGATGAAACATTTTTCAACTATTTACGTTTTTCGGGTTTAGTAGCGTTTTTTTATCGAAAATTCGTTCTTTTAAGCAAAAATCATTAGATTTCGAAAAAGACTTCACAGAAAAAACATAAGTGAATTTTAGTTGCGGATAATTTTCAAGTAGATAAAGTTGAATTTTTTCGCTTCAAAACAAAACAAGATTTAATAGAGTTGCATTATAACTATTTTCCATGTGGTGGGAATATTTGCAATTCTTCAACAAATTTAGATTATGTTGGTGTGTTTCACCCGAAATTGGTATTTTCAAACGAAAATAATTAGATTCAAATCCGATTTCGTGTTCGCGTTTACAAGAAAAATTGATATTTTTAAAGAAAAACAATTATAATTTAAAGAAGATTCAAAATCTTTGAACAATTTTAGTCAATATTAGTTTTTCGTCGGGAATTGGTATTTTCAATTTAAAATCAAGAGATTCGATTTTGAAAAAATGTTAACGTTTCAACAATTTTAGGATATATTGGTGCTTTTCATCAGTAATCGGTGTTCTTAGTACAAATTGACTAGGTTTCAAAAGAATATCAAATTTTTTGTGAAATTGTAGGTTAAGCTAGCGGTTGTCAATATAGTTTTTAAAGAAGATTCACAATGTCGGAACAATTTAAGGTTATTTTAAGGTTTTCCACATAAAATAGATTATTTTATAGAAAATTCAATGAATTTAAAAAACACTTATAATTTTTAACAATTAATTCTTGCATTATGTTAGTGCTATTCGTTGGTACCCATTGGTATTTAAGAAAATTAGATTTCGAAGAATACTTACATTTTTTAACAAGTTTAGGTTAATGTATAGAATTCCCGAAAATAAAACAAAAATCCAACGACGAAATATGGACAGCCATCTCTCCTCGATACCTGAGATCTAAGTGTAGATCAAAAGGCAAATCCGTTATAAACACATCAGAAATCAGAAAAAGTCAATATTCATGAAAAGTTATTTTTAAATGTAATTAATCGTAATAGATTTACTTTGGTTAAATTTAACAAAATCAGTTTTCAAATTAATAGATAACTCATTTTGTTTTTTAATATAAAGCATTTCCATGAATTATGTCTCTTTCGCATTGCTTTCACTACATAAAATTTCAACATTATCCCAGTCAAGCTCATGATTTCAACTTTATGTTATTTTGGTTTGTTGAACCTGAATTTAGTATTTTCAAATGAAAATCATTCAAATTAAATCCAATGATTTTTGTTCAAAATACTAAAATTTACAAGCTTGAACAATTTAGGATTGTTTCACAGGTTTTCGATGGAAATTTACATTTTTATCACAAAAATTTTTAGACTTCAATGAAGGTGGATAATTTTTTTTTAATTTTAAGTCACTTTGGCGCTTTAAATTGAAAATTGATATATTCGAACAAAAATAAATAAATTTTTAATTTTTTTATATTGACTTTCAACTTTTTAAGTGTCGTAAATTCCACTTTCAATTTTAAAAAATGTAAAATTTAACCTTCCAAAATTATACTGATGAAAAAAGATTAAAATTGAACACTAAATTCTGAACTGTTGAATAAAAAAAATAAAAAAATTGATAGCAGTTCGAACTCAAAAGTTGATTGCCTCACTACCCGATTCGGGTAGTGTTTCTAGGTGGATATTTACTACCAGTGTGGGTGTTGAATACTCAAGAAAAAAGGTAATTTTGTATTAAAAACAAATGTTAAGAAGGTAATATGACATTTTTTACATTTTTTACTGACATACTTTTACATGAGAATATAATAAATACAAATTCCAATCCATATAAAAAAATATAAAATTTTGATTTTTTCGAAAATAATGAAACAATTTTTCGTTACATTATGTTAGTGTTTTATCGTCTGAAATTGGTATTTTTTCTAACAAAAATGCAACCGTTCAATTGTCTATTTATTGCATCAAAACATTATATATTAATTCTCTAGTTTAGATATCAATGTTCATCAATTATCAAAAATGTTCTCCTTGCATATCTTTTCTATCATTTTAAATAATAAATACTATGAAATGACAAAAAGGTTTTTTAAATTATAATTTTATATTTTAATTTTAAAAATACGTGCGTATGATAAATTAATATGGAACGTCGGCGGACATCTTATAAAAAATATTACACAAAAATAGTTAACCGTACTCAAATCTTTATGAGCATATAATTAAAATTTTTGCACCGAATTATGAATAGTTTGAATAATTATCTTCGAGCTTTATACTAAAATAGCAATGCAGCGTCACCAGACAAAAAGCTTGTGGGACAGACTTTGAAGTAATTTTCAAAATTCTTAACTCTAAAATGTGGAATTCTACTTTAAATGTTTATCTTTTCCAACTTAATATGAGTGATGTCTGGAAATCTCAAATATTAAAGAAAATAGTGTTAATATTATTCAATAAACAAATTTTATTTGATTAACCCTCCACTCGGAGGCAGGGGGGTGGGGTTTTTTCCGCGAATCGAAAAAAATTTTTTGCATAAAACTTACGTATTTCATGAAGGAGAATCTGAATCTGTGATAAAAAATTGTTGTTCCTACTTGAAATTACAAAGTTACCCCCACTCCTGTCTCCTGGGGGATGCGGTACATTTTTTCAAGTCGCTTTTCCACCTCGAAAATGAAAAATTTGTATTTAAATATATACATATATAATATTATTATTAATATTATCACTTATTTTTGGTTTTAAATTTTTAGCTTGGGACAAGTGCGTGACAAAACATTTTGCATACTTTTTTATTTATTCGTACCCGATATCGTATAAAATCGTTGAACTTTACTAAAAAGTGCTTTCATATATACATATGCATTTAATTGAAATATTTGAAAAAGAAAGTTGTTCAAAGGAAAAGTGGAAAATGATTGTGACTTAAAGCAGTCCTTTTTGGCAATTACCCATACATGGTAATTTATTAGATATAAACATAAAATTTGAATGAATCAAATGAAGGTAAACAATATTTAAAAAATCATATTCATATGAAAAATAATTTTAATGGTAACTTGTAGAAAGATAGTATGGCAATTTGGGGCGAGATCCTCATACATAGCAATTAAATTCGGTCTATAGCCTCTAATACTGATTGATCAAAGACCCTTATCACTAAAGCAGTTAACTTACATACGAGAATACTCAGTTCCTAATCAGTGACTGAATGCCACGATTTCTTCATTAATAAAGTATTCAAGAGGTCCTAATTATTTTGTTTTTTATTAATTTTGTTATAAGAAAATGAAAATTGTGAACAAGGTACCTATACGAGTATATGAAGTCGTTTGAATTTAACTGCAGAATCAGACGCAGTTCAATTTTTAATTTCAAATTTAAACAAATGATGTTATTTTCTTAAGCAGAGTATTAATTAGTTTCTATGTTAAATATGAAATTGGTGTCGATTGCTGCTACAATTTTTGCAGAAACGAGAAAAAATGTCCCTCAGCCCGGATTTGAACCGGGAACATCTCAAATCCGGGCTGATGCAGATTTTTTCTCGTTTCTACAAAAATTAGACAAGTAATCGACATTAATTTGATATTTAATATCAAAAATGAAATTTGCATTTAAAAGTTGTTCATTATAACATATTGCTATAATAATGCTTTTTAAAGTGTCATAAGGGTAGTGGTAACAAATAATATTCTTGTAAAATATATTTATAAGATCGTTGGAATGTATGAATTAAATATGATAGTGCCAGATGGAATAATTAAAATTCGTAAATTGGGTTGCTCTAAATTTGTGTAAATTTTTAGCTAAGATTGTATTAAATCAACTATATGTTGCGACGACAGAAAAATCCCGAAAAATAAATTTGCGGATACTGTAGAATTCCTGAAAAATAAAATATTCGAAATAGAAAATTTCCAAAATTATAAAATTGCCGAAATATAGAAATCCCGAAATTTTCCGATAGAAAATTTCCAAATTACAAAATATCCGATACTTCAAATTTCCTAACACTAGAAACTTATTGAATTTAAACAATTCAAAAAATGTTTTTTTAATATATGATATTTATTTATTAAAATACAATTTTTTCTTCGAATTATTGTTTGAATTTAAAATAACAATAATTGAAAAAATATATTTCTCAAAGAAGAGGAAAAATACATGAACAACATTTGTAGTACAACAGAAATAATTTGAAAAAACTACTTTGCACATTACTAACAAAAACTTTCAATGAGTAATAAAAAAAATTGTTGTTATTTTGAAGTTCAACAATAGTTAAAGAAATACATTGGACATCAAAAACAATTTCCTTTGATTTCAAACTTTTTCGATCAACAAAAACCCGTAATGAAGATAGTACTTTTTATTTATAAACTCATACAAATAGGAAGACTTTCTTACTTTCGAAGGCGAATTAATCCCTTTGAATTTTCGTTGCCTTCTCATCACAAAGAGATTCAATTATAAAAGAAAGCAAAGTCTGCAACAGGCTGTGGAGATTCACTCGAGTATCATCATCTTAAATATTAACTGTTCACGAAAAAGGGAATTTCAAATCAGTCTACCCTACAAATGTTGAATCTACGTTCTCAAAGCAATTTTGCTACTTGATTGTTCGAATGTGAGCAAACTGTGTAATAAATCATTCAAATACGCTCTGTATCGAAAATCCTTTATTAATTGATGCAAATTCAATATAAAATTTATGGGTCAGTTCAAATGAAATTCGAAATTATTGGCCACTGTTAACTTCACTGTCTTGATGCGTGAAATATTACGTACGTATATTCGATTTTTTAAAAGTAAACTGTGTCCTAGTTTATCAGAATCAAGAAAAAAAATCGAGATTTAAAGTGATTTTGATTAAGAATAATTTTATCCAGAGTATCTACTCACCCGGAAAACCTCTGGAATAGTCAGGGAATATTTATATACTTGAAAAAACCTAGAAACGTCAGGGATTGTATTTTAGTCAGGGAATTTTTTGAAGAGCATGACAGATTCAAAAAAATTGTAATGTGAAATTAAAAAAGAAGGTTTGTTATTTAAAAAAGTAGCTTTATATTGCTGGACTGAACTATTTTGTTTCTGTTTAGTTGATAGTACATTTTTCAATTAAAAAGTTGAATATTCTATTTTTGATTAATAATTTGTGTTTTTTAGTTGAAAATTTTGAAAATTGATTTATCTATTGAAAATTCAATAGCTGCAATTTTCAATATTATCTTCTGCTATTTTCAATAGTTGCAATTTTTGTTCCCTCATAACTGAAAAATGTTTCTTAGTTAAATATTCCACTTTTGTTGAAAATTTGTCTTTTTTTGGGTAAGCTCGGCTGTTGTTGATCAAAAATTAAGATTTTTTTTTGAAAATTGAACTATTTTGTTGAAGATTAGCTCTTTTGAGGAAAATTCATTTCTTGGATAAAGCTTTGTCATATTAATTTAAAATTCACCCCTTTGATTGAATATTGAACTATTTTTTTGTAAATTCTTTTCTTTTTTGGTTGGAAATTATTTTTTTACTGTCAATTCAACTGTCTTAGTAGAAAAATTTAAAAATTTACAAACTGACAGCGGTTGTTCTGAAGATATTAAAAGTCGATTTTCTAAAAAAATCCACCCTCATATTTTGTTGCTTTTTTGTTAAATTTGTACTTTCATACGAGAGATAACTTGTGAGTTTCATGCAGGCTAAATAAATCTTGTGGCAAATAACGACAGATATGAAAAAATGTCAAGATAAATGTGCGCTCGCCAAAACAAGTTCTATGAAAAATACCTCTTGCTCTTTTGCGATATGTATCTCGCATCGATTACGCGAAAAATTCCGAAATTATATTTTTAGAAAAAAAATCCACCGACCTCGGAAATGGTTTAGCCTGCATTACCAGAAAATATTATTTTCATGTTTTCAAAATTTGCATAAAAAAATAAAAAAGGTTTCCTGGAAGACCCTACCAGTTTTATTCTTTCACGTATTTTTAACAGCTTCTGCTTATATGTATGTATAAGGAAGATGCAGTATCAGCTTTCTGCGGTCTAAGCCATTTTTGCAGCCAGAAGAATTTTTTTTCCTACAAATATAATTTCAGAATTTTTCTCGTAAACGATACAAGATATCCTAAAAGAATAACAGGTATTATTAATAAAACTTTCTTATTGGCGGAAATTTTTATCTTCACTATGTTTCATCTGTCGTTGTTTACGAGAAAAATGATGAAAATGGATTTTATAAAAAAAATTCTCCTCGCTACAAAAGTTATTTAGCCTGCATAAAACTAGGGAGATGCTTTCCTTATGAAAGTACAAATTCAACCAATTTCAAACAAATATCGGTATGGGGGTTTTCTCTCTGAAAAAATTGACTTTCATTATTTTAAGAAAAACCTTTACCATTTTTTATATTTTGAACCTTTTTTTTTTTTAAAGCATAATATTTGAATAAGCATAACTTTGTAGAAAATTTTTACATACTCGTCATTATGATTGAGAAAGTATTATAATCGTCTGAAATTTACACCTTAGTTTTTCGACGAGTCCTCACGTTTTGAGACCCCATGAAACCAAAAATTAAGTTTTGGTGATGGCGTCTGTCTTTTTGTCTTTTTGGAATCATAAAAGAAGGAACGAGTTCGCTAACCTACATAAGAATCGAATATTCCAATTTTCTTCGAAGCGATGACAGATAAGTGAAAAAAGGCTTTAAAAGAGAATTGAAGCTTTTAAATTTTTTTGATAGGACTCATCTTTTTGCTTTTATGCTTTGAAGATGAATAAGTCGAAAATTAAATCCTAGGCGAAACGAAGACAGATACGTAAAAATGTTACAGAGAAGAATTGTAGCTTTCCAAATACCTATAATTTTTTCATGAACTATTTTTCTATAGGGCTTGATATTTTGGGTTTATTTATCGAAAATACTATGTAAAAAGTAAAAAAATCAAATTATGAGCAAAACGATACCAAATAGGGGAAAAATCTCCAGGAGGAATTATAGCTTTTGAAAGGTCCTATAAAATTTCTCAACCATTATTCGATAGTTTTCGCGATTTATGTCTTATTTGTCGAAAGCACTATTAAGAAAATCGAAAAATCAAATTTTGAGCCAAAGGACGCGAGATACGGAAAAATTTTCAAGGATGAATTTCAGTTTTTAAAAAGTTCTACAAAATTTCATTAAATCATTTTTTGATAGGCCTTGTCATTTTGGTCTTATTGATTGAAATCACTGTGCAAAATCGGCAAAATACATATGGCCTAATTTCCTCTAAAAAGACAACATATTTCGTCCTATTCTGCGACTTTAAGTATAAAACCTACTTTATGTTTAATGGCTTCGGTTCATGTAATTTTTATACTGCTGGGATTTCAAGCTTACTGCAAAATTGACAGTCGCCCTTATATGGAGAAAACAAAAGAATGTAGATGAACTTAGTACGTAAATTTTTAAATAGCTGGGGGATTAAATGCAGTATCACCATAAAGTGACATTAATCCGACAATAAATCGCGTGAAAAACGGTGTGGCCATCTGGGAATTAATATGGGTGCCTAGTGGATTAAACGAGGAATTGTGCTGGAGGGGAGAAAAAGAGTTTAGTAATCAATTAGTAACCGCTTAAAGCCGCAGCGAGCGAGCATGCATGACACAGGTTTCCCATAATTCCCTGGAGCCTCGTCTTTCACTATCCTTTTACAATTTACGCTGAGCAATTACACAAACATGTACACATTTTAGGGAATGAAAGGGGGCATGATATAAATAATGATTATGAATCTTTCTCTAAAAAATAGGTGTGTCACGAACATCTCGAAAGAATTGTTGTTGCTTTTCCGCAATGCCGATTGGGAAATTTTAAAAACTAGAGGAAAGGAATGTTGCCAACTTTATGCACATAATTAAGAATTCAGTTTGAGTTGAAGAGTTAAGGAGAGTCACATCTATGTGCAAGATGAAACTGACAAAACTTTAAGAGTTATAAATTTCCAATTCTATTTAACCAAACTTGTCATCCCTTAATTTATTTTATTGCGTTATTTAAATTGAAATAATTATTTTTGAAAGTCAAACCTTATCCCCTAAAGGTAATCTTTTCTTATTCTATCGAAAATTTGACATCTATTCTTACTTTTTGATCCTGTCATATTAAAAAATTCCATTCAAATTGACACTTTAGACTGGTTTTCCATATTTTCCGGAATGATATCTCACAGGGAGATGAACAGAAAAATTGGAGATTTACAGAGTTTTTAAGTAATCTTTTGATGTCATCCTTATCTAATTATTGTATTTATTTCGCGTTCATAACATAATTTTTTATCTTAAAAGAACATTTTTGAAAATTCCTAAAACATACACCTAATCACCTTGTAAATTTCGCACTGGTCCCGGGGTTTATTAATATCATAAGAGTCCTTGAAAACGATTTCGAAAATTGGTAAAAAATTGCTATTTTGTGGTTTGAACCTTTAGTATGACGAAGTTCACATTGAGTTCCATTATTCGATAGCACTAAATTTGAAATAAAATTATCTTTGTTTTAATTTAATTTTCTTTACAAGGAATGTCAATTGCAAATTTACTAATTATAGTGTTTAATCAATTAGTTATTTGAATAATGTGACTCATACTAACCACAAATTCATGAATGTTCGTTATTTTTACATCTTCGAAGCTTGAAAATGCTGAACTTTTTAAATAAATTGTTTACACTATTTTCAACTTTTATTTTACAAAATTAACTCAGTAACTGGCATATAAAAATGAAGTCATGGCATAGTAGGAAAAGATTTATTTTCTCGAAAATTATATAAAACCTTCAAAGGGTCAAGTATTGCAGTTAATTTTTTTATATTACATGATCAAGATTTAAAAACTATCTCAAATTTTCAATAGAAAGAGCAAAAATTGATGGTTTGTGGAAAGCTTTGGTTTAAAAAAATAATTATTTCAATATAAATGATGCCACAAAAATAAAGAAAAATTATCGAACAAACCTATATAATGTTATTATACTTAAGTATCAAAATTGAAAAAAAAACACAACCCACGATGGAGGTGAACCAACTTTGAATAAAAAGTTAGGATTTTCTATTTAATTATGATTCCATGTTGTTCCACGAAAATTTTAGAATTGAATTTAAAATCATTGCCCCGTCGTTTTCAAGAAAAGACAATTTTTTTAAATTATGTGCTTTTAATTTTGCATACATGTTGATGGTAAAAGTTCCATGAAAGATTTTTTAAAATTTGATATTTCTTATTATATGGTTTTGTACAATTTAAAGGTGTATGATAGAGAGCATTACTTAAAATATCATTTAAAAATAAAATTTATCTATATACATACTAATTTTCATTTCATTCCAGTACGTACTTGACTTAAAATTACAAATTTAGTTTCCTTAACTAAATCGGAAATCGAACTAAAGTTGTTGGTTTAACTGAAACTACTTTGATTAAAATCGAATGTTGCGAACAAGGGTGCATCCAGACAAAACGGTTGAATGTTTAACCCGAAAATATTTTATTTCAACAAAAAAGTTCATTTACAACTAAATACAGTTATACTTTCATTTGAAAAAATGAATTAATTGTTACCCCAAAAAGAGAAGTTTCAGAAGGTAGTTCAATTTTCAACCAAAGATATGAATTTGATACTAAAATTATGAATCTTCAAAGAGAAAAATAATAAATGTGTAAAAAAGTAGTTAAACATTCAACCGAGAAAGATGAATTTTCAATAAGTAATATAATAGTTGACATTTTAACAAAAAAATTATATTCTAAATGAAACACAATTGAATTTAACAAACAAAGAAAACGAATTTTCCACATAATAGTTGAATACTCCATAAAGTAGTTTGACTTTCAACCAAGGCGTTCACTTTGAAACTAAAAGGATGAATTTTTAACAAAAATTGTACCCCAATTAAGTCAGCATAGAAAAATGGCCACCCACACACACAAACCCAAAAGACTTTACGCAATTTAAGCACGGTCCCAAATATGCAGGTGCTTTAAGGTTTTTTATGAATTTGTACACTATGTTAGGGTCAAATGTCAGGCATCTCACTTCGTCTGAAAGCTTAAAGTCGATATGATCACTTTTATCCTAAAAAATATTCGTCAATAGCCAGTTCAAGGGAAAAACATCCTAAAAACAAGGTTTCTTGGCCTCCTTTTTCAACCTGAACAGATTTTTAAAAATTAATTTTAGAGAATATTTTCAAAGATTTCAGTAGATTTTAATGAATGTTGAAAAAGAGCTCTAAAGATTTTAAAGCAAAATTTTTTTTTTATTTTGCATAGTAAAAATTTTGTATGTACAATTCTAATCATTTTAAAAGATACTTGGTAGTTTCCAAAAAATTTCAAAAAATTTATATTTCAAGAAGATTAAAAAAAAATTTCAACAAAACATAGATTTATGAAGAGCTTAAAACAAAATTTAGAAGCTTCTTGAGAACTTTTGAAGGTTTCATGAGAATAATAAAATGCTCTTAAGATTCCTGGACAATTTTTAATGATTTTTCATTTTGGAAAAAAAGCTTAAAAATACTTTAAAAGCAAAAAAGATTCTTAACACATGTATAAGAAAGGGACGACTGAAAAATCCTGAAATAAAAATGTAAAAAATAAAATAATCAAAATAGAAAAGTCCCGAAGTTATGGACTTTCCGAAATTATAGGATTCTCATGATTATGGAATTCCCAGCAATTTCAATTCTCCAATAATGAATTTCCCGACAGGTTCAGACGTTTTTAAATCATTCAAAAAAATTTATAATTTGAAAATCTTCCAAAACAATTTCAAAACAAATACATTTGATCTCAAATTAATGTTACCCTCAAAATAAGATAAACTATTTAGGCGATATAAAAATCAGAAAGGTTGATTCAATTTTTGCAAATTTGTGAACAAAATCGACATAATTCTGATATAACTCGTACTTTCACTACTAATCCATAATTTTTAAATCCATCTTTATTTGTTTGAACATTTTTTTTAGAAAATATAAAAAATGTACACCTTATCTGTGTAACATGAACTAATCGCTTTAAATCAAAGACCAGCATAATCAATTAACCTTATTGTTCATTGATTAAATGATTTTTCATTTGCAAAATTTTTGACTTTTGACTGGAATAATGCAGAAAAGAGACTTTTCAGATTTTTCATCAAATTTCATTAGCTTCTTTCATGTTGGCACTTTTAATCGCTGACTCATAATTGTTTAAGCAATTTACGTAGTTGTAAATAATTGTTTCTACAAAATAGATCAAATTTTCACTTTTTCTAAATGACAGGAACTGACTAGTTTATCGTTCGTGTTCTTCTCCATTTAAATTGAATAGTTCAAGTTATTTAGAGAAGTTGTAAATTTTGGATATGTTTCAGAAAAATATATTGAAACGAATGAAAATTGTTTTAAAAAATTATGAGTAACTAATTAAAAGTGTTAACATAAAAGGAGCTAATGAAATTAGTTTTTTAGCTTGAATTAAATAGTTCAAGTTATTCAGAGAAAGTGTAAGTTTCGGATACGTTTTAGAAAAAAATGTTTAAGCAAATGAAAATTGTTTGAAAAAATGATGTGTAACTAATGAAAAGTGATTACATAAAAGGAGCTAATGAAATTTGTTGAAAAATGTGCAAAAACGTGTTTTTCTGCATTATTCTAGTCACAAGTTCCATTTCAACAATGAAAAATTATTTAAACAATTAAAAATAAAGTGAATCGATCGTTTTAATCTTTGATTTCAATCAGTTAGTTCATATTACTCAGAGAAGGTGTATATTTCGTATATTTTGTTACAAAAAATGTGTAAACGAATGGAAAATAACTATTATATTCAATATTAAAAATTTATCTTTTGGATTGAAAATTAAACTCGGTGGTTGAAAGTTGAACATTTTCAATTGAAAATTCATTTTTTTGTTGAAGATTAAAAATTTGAGTAGAAAATTCATCTCTGCAGTTGAAAATTGGAAAAACTTTGTTGAAAATTGTCTTTTTTTGAGTTTGAAATTAATTTTTTTTCAGCTGGAAATTCAACTATTTGGTTGAAATTAAAACTATTTGCTTGAAAATTCTAGTTATTTGTTGAAAATCTCGTCATTTTTGCTCGAAGATTAAACATTTTGGACGAATTAAAAAAGAAAATTGATTAAAAAATTTCATATTTTTAAATTGAAATTGCAACTGTTTGGTTCGATATTCGTATTTTTTGTTTTTTATTTGAGCTATTTTCCAATTTAAATTAAAATATTTTTTTATATGAACCATCACATTTTTCGTTGAGAACTCATCTCCAATATAACCCTTTTTTCTGGTTCCTGTTCAGTTTGTTGAAATCCGAAAGAAAAAACGTGAAATAGCACTGCTCCGACCCAGGTTGCTGATCAATCTCTCTAGCAAGCACCCCAGGCGAACAGCTTCACAAAGTCATATCCGCGTAATAATTATATAATAATTGTATAATAATGCGTAATAATGCATAATAACGGGTAATAAGGAGTAATAGCGATTAATCTGCACAGGTTTTTGATGAGTGAATTCCCCCTCTTTCCGAGGCCTGCGCTTGTACCTAACCTAACTTTTCAGCAAGAGAGGGTTCTAATAGAAACCCTAGTTTGTACTGTGGAGACCTCGAACGTGGTTCAAATTTTCCGAAAAAACTTTACGTAATTTATGCACGAACCCTAAGTAATAAAAAAATGTGTTTTGTTGGAGTCACTCTCCGATCAGAGGGAGGTGGACCAGCAAATTTCAAGCAAGTTTTATTAAAGTGATAAATTCACTTGCTTGCTATACTTTATGCGCCTCTGGATTTGAAATCGGATGGAAGATGCGGGAAATGGTCCTACGAACGTGAGCAAGCCATTTACAAAGTTCCCTCCTGGGGCGGTGATGCTTCCATAAGTCTCGAGAGCTACGGAAAAAGAAGGCAATATTTTATTGGATTATTGCCTTATACTTAGTTCTTGTTACGGTAAAATCCTCTATGTTTGTGAAATGCTTTTTCACTCAGGTCGTCCCTCAGACTTCATAGGAAATTGAGAACTTTATAACGTAACTCTCACCGCAAAGCTCCTCTTTGAAGACGCTTTTCTGATCGGTTTAAGGAGGCATTCAGAGCAGCTCAAAAACTAATAATCTTATTGTAATGCGGAGAAAGTGAAAAAATGATTAAAGATGAAAAATTGCAGTTTTGCTGAAAAGGTACGTCATGCTATTTTGAAAATTTTTTTCGCCGTCTCCCTTCTTCGTAACAAAACATGAAAGCTTGAATCCCCTGGGATGAAGTCAAAGATACAACCGCCCTCCCTCCTTTAAGTCAAATTTGTGAAGAGAGGGGAATAATAGGACAATAAATTCTCATGAATAAAAGTAATGTATAAATACCATATTGAGTTTTTAATTGATTTGAATTTGAATTTTCAAGCTAGAAAGATGAATTTTTAATTAAATGCTCGGATTAAAAAAAACATACTTCCACCACAAACAGTTGCATTTTTAAAGAAATCGTTAAATCTTCAAGCCAACAAAAATAATTCTTTTAGAAGAAAGTTGAATTTTCAACCAAGCCAGATGATATTTCAATAAAGAACTTTCCTGTCAAAAAAAGATGAATTTTTAATCCAGAGGGTCAAATTTCCAACAAAACAGTTGAATATAAAAAAAACTTACATTTTAACAGATTCGTTGAATTTTGAGACTACAAAGATCAATCTCGAACCCAACAGTTGAACTTTCAACAACAAAAAATATTTATCAACCTAACAATTGCATTTGCATCCATGTAGTTGATCGTTCACATGAAAGGGACGAATTTTCAACAGAATATTTGAATTTTTAACTAAAAAGTTCGATTTTCAACTGATTGGTCGAATTCTTTAACAACAAATTTTAAACCCCAACCACAAAAAGTTGCATTTTTCTACCAAAAAAGATGAATTTTCATTCCAGAGGGTCAAATTTTCAACAAAACAGTAGAATTTTCGACCAAAATATGACTTCTTAATAAACTCGATCGTTGAATTTTCAGCCTAAAAAGATATGATTTTTTAACCAAACAGTTGAATTTTCAAAATAAAAATTAATTATCAAAGTAATTCAATTTTCAACAGAGTTGATTTTTGCCACTAAAATGATGAATTTTTGAACCAAAATAATGAATTTTGAACAAAAAAGGTCACCTTTGAACAAAGTAGTTGAATTTTTGGTAAAAAAAAAGATTAATTCTCAACAACAAATATAATGGTTGATATGCCAAAGAAAAATAAGATTTTAATATTAAATTAAAAACTGTCAAATTGAACCTGAAAAGATAATTTTTCAAAGAAAAATGTAATAGTTGATATTTCAACCAAAAAAGATTTTAATTTTAAATAAAAATAGTTACGAATCTTCATCAGAATAGTTGAATTTTCAACATAAACAGGTTATTTTTCAATCAAAAAGTTGCACTTCCAACCAAGAGGATCAAATTTCTATCAAAGGAGATGCATTTTCATCCAAGAAAGATTTTTCATATCAAAGAGAAGAAAAATGTGAACAAAATTTTCGAACTTTTATGCCGAAAAGGCGACTTCTTCACAAAATAGTTGAATTTTCTACTCGAAAAAATAAATTTTCAACCACGTAGCTGAAATTTCTATCAAAATAATAGAATTTTCAACCCAAAAAGACGAATTTTCAACCCGAAAATATGAATTTAGAACAAAGAATATCGTTTTCAACCAAATATTTGAATTTTAAACTGAAACCCATTCATTTTCAATAATAAATGGAATAGTTAAGGCAGTTGAAAAAATTTATTTTCAACAAAAAAAAAACGATTCTTCAACAAAATAGTTCAATTTTCCATTCTTACGATTTTTTGAATCATATAAACAATTGACATAGATAACTAAATCTTTTAGCGCTATATATGTGCAAAATTTGTCAAAATTAATGTTTTTTTTTCGTCTAGAAAAAAATGTTCTTTTTTTATTTGATTTTTAATGTACATTATGTATCGTTTTCTTACGAAACAGTCGAGATAAAAGCAGGTAACAGTAAAAACAATAACAAAAATTGGTTTCGTCCCTCTAATAATTGTAATGAGAAAGTCAAAATCTTATTAACTGAGAAAAAGTCATTTTTCTAAAGAGAGTGCAATTTCAGATTGTAAAGTTGATTAAAAATAATTAGAACTGTGCATTTTCTCCATTCTCATCTTCTTCCTCCTTCCAAAATGACCTTTTGTAGTTAATTTTAAATACGATATGAGAAACCGTTGAGATGGGAATTGTTCCACTTGTTTAGGGAACTCCTTAATATGTTTACCTCGTTTGGTCCTTAAAGAATGTATGCAATCTCTCTGCAACAAGCGAGACTCAATAAGGACAATACATTTCCTGTTGAATTATATATTTGGTCACTTAGGATCCAAAGTGAAATTGGACAAGTATTTCGTACCTAGAACTAGTTCAATAAGTCTGCCCGGAATATTAGCAGTTTCCCGGCTAATTATAATTAGAAAGTGTCTCCCACTTCTGAGCTTATTCATTTTATTTATAGAGAGTTTGAGCATCAACAGCTATTTCAGAATTATTTTGGGAGACAGTGATGGGAAGTAACTAGTTTCTTTCAACTGGTTACTTTTGTAAATAATTAACAAATTGGCAGTGTTTGACACGTTGCCAGTCAAAAGTAACGCATTAACGTTACCGTTACTTCCTTAACATGTGTAACGCATTACCATGATCGTTACTAATTTCAAAAATTAAAGCGTTGTCATAACCGTTACTAAAAAAAAGTCAGTCGTTACCTTAGCGTTACTTTTTTAGATAAAATTTTTAATACATTATTTTAAATTCCCAAAAGCTTTAGATAGTTTTTTATTTTTTTGTATGCAAGTGGTTTCAAGCTTAAACATTATATTTAATTTTATATAATTAAAAAAGTATTTTAGATTCATGATCTGCAAACTTAAACTTGAATTGGAACAAAATTTTTTATTATCAAGATTACATCCTGCTATGCCTTGCAATAATTCTGATTCTACATTCCAAGTCGCAGAATCTATCAGCGATGAAATATTCCATTTTTCAAAAAATAACCAATTTTTCTTAAAATTTCTATAGTTCTTGATCTAATTCAGATATTCGAATTTTCTTTACGGATTCTGCTGAATCTCGCTGATAGGATGCTCTCCTTATATCAGCAGAAATTCTTTTCAATTATTGGAAAAAATAAAAAGGGTGGCTTCTTGTAGAAAATGTTTTGCATTTTTTCGGGATTTTGAAAATATTAAAGAAAGATTTTTTGAAAAACCCACCTGTTTTTGCAATATTTTTTTGAATTTATGCTTAAGGTTGGCATCCTATCATCTTTGTGCGGGCTAAACCATTTTATAAGCCAGAAGATTTTTTTCTGAAAATATAGTTTTCGAAGCGCACGCTCAAACTTTTTATGGCTCGAATGATGTTTGCAGAAGGAGCAGTCGGCCCGCCTGCGGGTCACCTCCAGCTTTGTCTCCGCCTCGCCTCCCGCTCCGCATTCGGCTCGCCTTCAGCTTTGTCTACGGCTCGACTGTGACTTCAACCTCGGCTTGCTCATGACTGCGCTTTCGTCTCGACTACTTCTTACCGACTGCTCCTGCTGAAAACATCCTCCTCGTCCAAAAAACAGTTTTCAGGAGTGGTAAAGAGTCCAGAGTTTCCAAAATTATCCGAATTTTCTGTGATTCTTGGCGGCAATGCCGGAAAAATTATTCTATAGGGCGCGTGCATGAACTTCCTTTAGCTCGAGTGATGTAGAGCAGCAGCCGGCTCGCCTGCGCACAGTGGGCCAAAGTCAGGAATTTACTATTCAAAATCACCTACAGCCTACAATTCTCAACCGATTTTCAATTTCTTTTTTTAGCAGTGATCAGGGATAGTTGCACAAGAGCGTCTATAAATTAGATTTTTCAATTTTTGTCATTTCCTATTTTTTATATAAATAAACAACAAGCGAAAATGAGACATGTTTTAATGATTATTTTTTATCTTCGAAACAATACCTTAATTAATCCCATCCTCGACAAAAATAAATGACGAAGTATCCACAGAATATAAATAATTTGAAGGATATCACATCTAATTTTTATAAACAAATTATATTAACAAAATGTCAACATATTGGAAATCTTGCTTGCAAAGTATATTTGTAAGTTAAAATTGCTTGATTTTATCAACAGGATGACGTTTGATCATGAAAATTTCTTGTATGGTATGATTTGTTTATTTTATAAACAAACTATGTTAACAAGTGCATAGTTTAGGCGTTTATTGGCAGAAATTAATCTTTTTCCTTTCTTAGTAACTTTGAATTATATGAATGGTAATGATAAGTGATTAAGATGGGTCAATTGATATTATTTGTTTATTTTATGAACAAATTTTATCAACAAAAGCATAGTTTGGTCATTTATAGACAGAAAGTAATAGTCTTTCTTTCTAATCGTCTTCAAATAACAAAGCAGGTGATATTTTCTAACAAAGAATTGTCAATTAATATCATCTGTTTATCTTATAAATAAATCTTAGAAACAAATGCATAGTTTGACCATTTATAGATAGAAGAAATCGTTTTAATTTCTTGGTGACTTTAAATTATATTAGTGGCGATATTTAGTGATTAAAATTGATCATCCGATCTTATTTGTTCATTTTATAAACAAATTTTTTAAACAAAAGCATAGTTTGGTCATTTATAAACAGAAAGTAATAGTTTCTCTTTCTAATCGTCTGCAAATTACATAGGTGGCGATGATCAGTGACAAAGAATTGTCAATCGATATCATTTGTTTATGTTATAAATAAATCTTATAAACAAATGCATATTTTGACGATTTATAGATAGAAAGTGATTGTTTTTCATTCTAATCGTCTTCAAATTACATAAGCGGTGATGTTTAGCGACGATGAATCGTCAATCTATATTATTGATTTATGTTATAAACAAATTTTATGAAAAAATATAAGTTGCAGGTAGAGTCATTTTACGTAAATGTCGGTGTGGTTGACTGAAGTAAATTTCGTTTTGAAACTGCTCCTTATGTCATCTGGTCTATGAATTGCCTCTTTAAGCCAAAACTGGAGCAAGAATGAATTTGGAATGGATCCTGAAATTATTGAAATGATTGACAAGCACACCTTGGAAGCTAATACTTCTAGAACATCACAAAACATTTCCAGTAACATCATGTGAAGGAAATAATAAAAAAAGATTACCTTTTGTCTACAAATCGCTAAACTATGGATTTGTTCATGAAATAAACAAATGATATCAAATGACAAATCTTAATCACTAAATATTACCACTCATATAATTTAAAGTTACTAGGAAAGAAAAGCGATTACTTTCTGCCAATAAACGCCTAAACTATGCATTTGTTTACATAATTTATTATAAAATAAACAAATTATACCATACCAAAAATTTCTATAATCGACCGTGATCCTGTTGATGAAATCAAGCAATTTCAACTTACAAGTATACTTTGCAAGCAAAATTTCCAATATGATGACATTTGTTTAATATAATTTGTTTATAATAATTGGACTCGATATCCTGTAAATTATTTAAATTCTTTGGATACGTCGTCAACTATTTTCATTGAGAATGGGATTAATTAAGTTATTGATTTGAAGATAAAAAATAATAATTAAAAAATTTCTCATTTTCGCTCGTTGTTTATTTATATAAAAAATAGAAAATTACAAAAATTGAAGAATCTAATCCATACATGCTCTTACACAACTACCGCTGATCATTTCTGAAAAAAGAAATTGGAAATCGGTTGAGAATTGTAGGCTGTAGGTGATTTTGTATAGTAAATTCCCGATTTGGCCCACTGTGCTGCGGTTAGCCTTCAGCTCCGTCTACGGCTCGCCTGTGACTGCGCTTTCGGATCGCCTAAATAAAAGGAATTAAATACAATGCGGGGAAATTTAAAGGAATTTAAAGAACATAAGAATCCTACGAAATTCTCAAAAACTCATAATGCATTTTTTTTAAATTCTAGTGAATTGAAAGAAATTTAAAAAATCGAAAATATTTCACAGATGTCAGTAAAATTTCAGTGAATTTATAAGCATCCGAAGGGAGTTTTAAAAAGAACTGAAAAAAAATTTTTTGTCCATATAATTGAATAAAATTCAGTGAATTTAGAAGAATTCAAAATAATTAAGCCAGTTAAAAAATCAAAAGAATTCCAAGTTATTAAAACAAAATTTGTATGAATTCAGGGTGAATTCTAAATGATTCATTTGATGAAGTTGGAAAAAAAATTAATGAAAAAATAAAAAATATTTCACTGATTCTAGTAAAATTGGAGAAAATTTAAAATAATTCAAAGAAATTGAAGAGAATTTAATGAAATTCATTAGAATTTGTAGAAATATAATTGAAAAAATTTTAGAAATTAAAAAATGTTCATCGAATTGAGTAAAAAATAAAAAACCAACGAATCAAATAATATTCAGTGAACTTATCAAAATTTACAGGAAATGAGAAAAATAATTCAAGTAGAACACAATTTTTTAAATCCGAAAAAATTCAATTGAATTCAGATAAATGGGACTGGATATGTACTTAATAAGAAGCTGATATAACTCATGAGAATTCAATATGAATTTAAAAAAAATCAATCAAATTCAGCAATCTTTGGGTTCTCTGTTTTAATGTATTCAAAGAAGTGACTAAAGTGTGAAAAGTGAAAAAAAGTGACTGTGTGGAAGCCCTGAATACAGATAGAAATGAGAGTTAAAACCATTTTCCTTGGTATATGTATATATTTCTAAAACACCAAAATAATGATAGTTACCTTTTTTGCAGAAGTAACTAAGAAAAAGTTACATTTTGAAACGGTAACGATAACGATAGATAGTATTGAAAAATACAAAAAATCTTTCTTATCGTTACTTAATTTACGAACGGCCTCAAAAATTATGAATGATTGTTAAAGACTTTTCTGTGGTAAATAAAGTTTCCCTATCACAGCTCAGGGGCTATTGAATCACTGCAAGGAAATCTGCTGAGGCTAGAAAACTGATCTAAGGATGCTTTTCTCCAGATAAATTTATCACTATATATATCGTAAAACTCACAATAAAAGTCAATATATAAGCACTCTAAGAAAAATTTGTTAAAGTAGCTAAACTTAATCTTTAACAGTGTATGAAATATGTTTGTTTAAATCAAGATTTACGGTAGCGAATCACCTCCAAGTACTAAAAACAGGAGGAAAAGATTCTAAATACTCATACGAGAAAAAAAATCTGCCAAGAAGGACGAAATGCGAAAAAGAAAAAAATGCAAATGAACTGTTTTTAGAGAGATGTCATAATATTCTAAAAGTATTTTTAATGAATTTGAAATAAATTAATTTATTATTTAAATTTTTTATTGGTCGCTTCTTTTTTTAATGATCCTAAGATCAATCAATCGATTTCGATGAAACTTTGCATAAATATAGTAAATATTTAAGGTGTACAATAGCGTGTTCTACGTTTATTCATGTAAAAATTCGAAATTCGAATTTTGATAATCGATCTCACCCAATCTGTTCGTTTTCTGGAAACATACCATATATTTCCTATTTTCTTTAAATTCTGAAATTGGTCAACATTAAATTAACATGAGATTTTGAATGTGAAAAGCAAAGTTTTCGAAAAAATGGGAAAAAAATGTACGTATTTTTAACTTTTCGTAAATTAAATTTTAGTCAAATCTTAAGGAATATTTAAGGAATAATTTCCACTCAATAACTTCAAATTTCGACCCCTCAAGCCCCTTGTATTGTGCTCGGAAAATACCCCAAAAATGTAAAATAGCAGTTTTATGTAGAATTCATGCAAAAAGACTGTATTTTTTGGAATTCTTTTAAGATCAAATATTCGATAAGTGACAAGTTTTCAATTATTTTTAAAAATTACTTGAACAATTATTATTAGGCCCACTCATCGTAAAAACTGTGATGAAATCTTAATTGAAAATAATAGAATTTTTCGGTTATTTATGGAAAGTTACCATATACAACTGATCAAATCGCCGGAGATTTTCATAAATTTCCGGAAATTTATGGGAATTTTTTAAAAGGTTTTTTGTGTTGTTTATCATAAGTTACCATATTTACCTGTAAAATTACCATCAATGACCGAAAATTTTCATAAATTTTCGAAAATGTTTGAAAATGAATTTTTGATTATTTATGGTAAGTTAATATATTTAATGGTAAAATCACCATAAATAACCGAAAATTTTCATAAATTTCTGGAAATTTATGGGAATTTTGAAAAATGAATGTTGGGTAATTTATGGTAAGTTACCATATTTACTGCTGAAATTATCATAAATAACCGACAAATTTCTTAAATTTTCGGAAATTCCTCGAAATTTTTTAAATTGAATTTTGGGTAATTTATGATAAGTTCACATAAATCACCTCTAAAATTACCGTAAATTACCAAAAATTTCCGGCAATTTTTTTATGGAATTTTTGATAATTTGGAATAAGATAACAAAATTTCATGCTTCTTTATTCAAAATCTAATATAGACTGAAATCATGACTGTATTTTAAAAATGTCTGACTAACGTTTCACGATCTAGTGGAAAATTCTATACAAATTGAAACTGTTTAAATAATTGCTAAATATATTGAAGAAGAAATATTAGTCTTCACATTCATAAATTGTCTCATTTATCTTGATAAATAATAACTTTTGACGTTTTACAGGAAAAAAATTGTTTAGACAAATTATAATTCTTTAATGAAATGTAAGTTATTAAAAAAATACGCGGAAACTTGTGACTTATCGAATACAAATAATTAAGATAGAAAAAATTCTAAAAATACCGTCTTTACGATTAAAATTAAAATTTATTGGGTTTAAATGATTCCTTGAACATTTCTTAGGAAGTGACTAAACTTAAATTTACAATAAGTTGATAACAAGTACTTCTTTTTCCTATTCTTTCGAAATTTGAGTATAAAGAAAACAAGCAAAGTACCATAGTAGAAAAATTATAAATAGAAGTGAGTTTAAATAAAAGAAAGAAAGAAAAAATATTTTGCAAGCCTGTGATGTAATTATTTATTGTGATAATTGTTATTTTGCAACATTTATATTTATTATTTAAAGACAAATCAATTTAATTATCAAAATAATTCATTGAAATAATTCCTTCCATTAGAAAAATTTATATTCATAAATGTTCTACCATTCGTACTTGGCTTGTTTTTTGTTTGTTTGATTTCACAGCTTTGATTGCCTTTAACATAAATACTTAAAACACGGAACTGGCCAATGTTACGTAAAGTTCCGAAATTAATTAGGGTTTTTCAGTACGATATTAAAAAGCTATTCATTGGTTGTAAGTTTTTGGAAAAAATAACATTTTTGGAAAAAAATTTACCGTTTTTGCTGTAGTTGATATACTGATGATGTGAGTGCTGTGCTGCTCCAATTTCGTTATTTTCCTCCTCTACGAGATCCATTTTCACGCAGTTCTCGTTTCAAGCCACTGGGTCGTTTTCTTCGTCCCCTTACCCACTTGAATTTTTCGCAAACACTACCTCTCTTTTGAATGAGGCACCTGTCCTTTTTATTTTTTTTTTTTATCTTGTCACACTTACTGAACTCTGAATTTCACTACGAAAAGCGAAACTTTTTGAAATTGCCTAGAACATTGAGAGACATTATTTTAGGATTAGATTTTGAATTGATAATAACTGTTTACACGAAAATCGTGGCTTTTCCGAATTTTCGGTCTGGTTCTTTTTTAGAGTTTGAAGGGAACTTGTAACTAATAAATCACAACTCACAACTCACAACTCACAACTCACAACTCACAACTCATAACTCACAACTCACAACTCACAACTCACAACTCACAACTCACAACTCACAACTCACAACTCACAACTCACA